>MU260400.1:147500-155000 GCA_020310875.1 Ceratopteris richardii
TCCAATCATTTGAGAATGATGCTCCAAAGGACTTGGGGGTTCTATATGCATTACTATGAAGCTAATGAGGTATATTAGGCATCCTTGAAGTTAGATTGGCAGGTATAGAGCAAGATTTTTGCACCACTACATCATCTCTAGAAGTATCTCACCATCTTCTCACATTGGTATCAGAGCAACTATTCAACATGGTAAATGGCAAGGAAGAATCAACTATGAATGGAATTCACACCACTCAAAAAGATGCCCAAGCAAAGTGTGAGTGATTTTGTCACGAAAATAAAGGACATTTTAAACAAATTTGGAAGCATTGGAGAAATCATTGATGAAGAGCAAATACTAAGGCAAGTGATCAATGGAATAAAGGAAGATGACAAATGGGAAGCTTTCACCATAGCCATGGACCTCTACATGGACATGCAAGTTCTTGATTTCAACACCCTCATGGGACAACTGTTCACACATGAGGCAAAGCTTATGAGGAATGGATACAACTCAAAATGTAATCAATCCTCTGCTCTCTATACATATAAAAATAAGAACAAAGATAGCAAAGGTAGAGGTAAAAAGTCTAATGATGAAGGGAGCACCTCTGAAGAAAACTTTGCCCGTAGAGGTAGAGGCTCAAGAGGAAGAGGTAGAGGAGGAAAACAAGTCAGGGGGAGAGCTCAAAGCTCATCTCCATGTGCAATATGTAGCCTAACTAATCATATCACTGCGAATTGTTTGAGGAATCCCGGGAACCAAAGAGGTAGATTTTACAATAGCGGAGGCTATGGAAGCTCAAGAGGTAGATTCAACAATGGATATAATAACAACTCATATAACAACAGCAGCTAATAAGGAGGATATAGAGGAAGGAGAGACTACAACAATTATCTAGATGACCAAACCCGAGAGGATTCACTTCTTCTAATGAACATGAACATGAATCAAGGTAAAGGAAATGAACATGTATTCTCTATGTACTCAGATTGCTCAAATCATGTAGCAGGGGATGTAGCTCTACTCTTAGACCTGGAGGGTCCAAGGAATATACATGAAGTCCAAATAGGAGATGGCACAAGACATCCAATCAAGAAGATAGATAATGTGAAGACTTCAGATGGTAACATGAACCTATGAGAAAGGTATTATATGTTCCAACTATCACCAAGAACCTCATAAGTGTAGGTCAAATTGTTGAGAAAGGATTGTGGGTCAAATTCACAAAGAATGGAGCATTTGTTGAGGATCCACATCATGGATTCAAGAGGATAGCAAGAGGAGAAAAATCAGGTAGATTATTTACATTTGAACTTCAAGATACTAGAAATATTTTCATTGTTCAATTATGGAAGTCAAAATCTATCAGAGTTGGAAATTTGGCACAAGAGATTAGCTCACATAGGTGAAAGAGATCTCAAGAAAATCAGTAGGGTTCAGTGTACTTGGTCTATCAAACATATCTAAACAGCACATGATGTACAAATATAGTGCTTGTCAATTTGGTAGGTCACATAGACAACCCTTCACAAAGAAGGGATACATTTATGGAGACCCATTGGAGCTAGTTCATACATATGTATGGGGACCAAGCAAGGAGCGTTCAATCTCTAGACCCAAGTACTATGTGTCATTCATTGATGATTGTAGCAGATGGACAATATTATACTTTATGAAGCATAAAGATGACATGTTTTCATGTTTCAAAAAATACCGAGCTCTTGTTGTTATACTTTATGGAATAATGGAATGTTATATGGATTTTAATGTCTTGAGGGTTTTAATGTGATTTGTGTTTTCATTTAGTAGGTGAAGACTCATGAGGGTGTAAACGCACGTGGAATTATTCAGATATTTTTGAAGATATTTAGAAGATAGTAATTTAGTTAATTTTTGTAAAATAATATATCACGTTAGAAAGCGATGTTTTTGTAAAAATAGTAGATTGCTTGAAAAGCGACGATTTTGTAAATAAAGCAGATTTTTGTAAACATGCACTCTTCGAAGCACCACCCTCATGTATCTTCTATTCAAGATGTAATGAAAAATACCTATAAATATACGTGCTCCGATAGACTCGTCCATTAGAGTATGTGGGGGGAGATTGTACCTAATTTGGTGTCATATCTTATCTCTTTCTATTCTATTTATGATTTTGTGAGATCTCATTTCTGTACTATGCTCTACATATGTGCGTCTACAAGATCCAGTCAATAGTGGTATCAAAGCCAAGGCGCATCTACAGAGGTGGTTTCTTGGCATCCAGTTGTGATTCACAATGTCTATTCATGATTCGGCATCCATCTTGATCTTTCGGTCCAGTCCTAGGTTTTGGTTTCATGGACCCTATCCATAATACCGAGGATTTTGGTACATCATCCCTAATTGGGGTACCAATCAAGCAACAATTAGAGCTTTTGCGGCATGAACTCCAACATGCCCAAAACAAGATTAAGGAAGGTGATGCTACACTCCAATAAATATAGAGTGATGAAAACAACCTAGTTAGGCTAGTGAAGGCTATTATCACTACTCAAGAAGAAGGCATCCATTCCAAGATTGGTGCCAAAAATTTCAAATTTTCTCGATTTGATGGGCGAAAGGATGGCCAATTTGTTCTTACATGGCTATCTCAGTTTGATGACTTTTATTATGGCAAATCCTGTTCTAAAATTGAAAATGCCAAATTTGTTACTAATTATTTGGTGGGTAAGGCCCACTTATGGTGGAATGTTTTGTGGCATAGCACTGATCCCCCCACCACATGGATTGCATTTCAAGAAAAGATCAAGGAGTCTTTACTTCCCCCTCAGTTTCATTTGCAAGCTCATCCATCATGGATAACTTTTGGATGGAAAGACATATTGTGTCTACCTACACTGAATGTTTTTGGCAACGACTACTTCTTATTCAATCTCTTGAAATGATTCCTGAAGATACCTTGCAACAAAATTATGAAGATGGTTTGGAAATGGGAGTCCAAGCCAAGCTCAATACACAACGTCCCACGACCCTCTATGAAGCTATTTCTTTTGCACATGATGTTGAGAAGGAGTTTCAATCCATTACTAAGTCCATTTGTTTACAACAAACGTGCCAACGACAACAACCAATCAAGCCCAATTTCCCTTTCAAATGTCCTTTCATTACTCTCTCTTCCCCTAATTTTCAATGGCCACCTACTTTTCAATGTCCTCCTCAATCCAATTTCACACTAGCTCACAAGCCAACCCCCTTACACCCTACCAAACCTCCAAGCCTTCAAACTACGATGATGGATGCTCAACAAAAGGGGCCTTGTATCACTTGTTGGCATTCTGGTAAGATTGATCATACTAAAGCTAAATGTAGGTTGCGAACTAACAACATGAAGCCTGTTGGAGCTCAAGTACACAACATGGAGGTGGTTCATGAAGATACTCAACCTAATTGGACTAAAAAAGCATTCGAAAATTATCTAAGTACCTTGGGTAATGAAATTTCTATTCATTCTTTACTTTGCATGCAAGGCACTATTAATGGTAAAGTTGTTACTATTTTACATGATGATGGTAATTCTCATGATTTTATTTCCTACACACTAGTGCAAGATCTCTAATTAAAGCCACTTCCTTCTATGTATAAATTTAAGGCCGCATTTCAAGGAAATAGATTACAAGTGAAGTGTAGAATGTTAAGATTTGTATAGGTTCATACGTAGATGAACGCACATTTTTTATTTCTCCTTTGCAGTCTTATGATGTTATACTTGATATGCCTTTTCATCATCATTATAATCCATGCATTTATTATCATACACACACAATTCGTTTTAAGTTTAACAATCTAGATATTTCTTTGTCAACAATGCATGACTTCCAACCATTTCCATTAATTACTCATACTCAAGTCAAATGTGCATTTAGGAAAGGCTACAGTTCATGTATTGTTTTTATCAATAACATAGTTGATTATACACATTACACTTCCTAATACACATAAATCATTTATGGCTTCTTATAAGGATTGTTTTATGGCTGATTTTCCTTCTAAACTACCACCTTCTAGGAGATATCTTGACCATAGTATAGACTTAATTCTTGGTAGTTCTCCTCCCCATAAAGCACCTTATAGGCATGCACCTTTACATCAACAAGAAATAGCTGAGACTTATAGGATGTGCATTGACTATAGAGCAATCAATAAAATCATAATTAAAAATAGATATCCTATTCTTAGGATAGATGATTTGCTAGATAAACTTTGTAGAGCATGTGTTTTTAGCAAAATTGATCTTAAATATGGGTATCATCACATATGAATCACACAAAATGACATTTATAAAATTGCCTTTTGAACTCAGAGTGGTCACTTTGAATTCATGATAATGCCTTTTGGACTCATCAATGCACCTGCTACATTTGTATGTATGATGAATAACATTTTGCTTGATTATCAAGCTTTTTTTCTTGTTTTCTCTAATGATATACTTTTCTATAGTGAGAATGATGATGACCACGCAAATCATTTAGCAATAGTATTTAATTTTTTATACTTTATGCCAATCCTGAAAAGAGTTATTTCTTCCAAAAAGAAGTAGAGTATTTAGGCCATATTGTTTCTAGTCAAGGTGTTCATGTAAATCCAAAGAAAGTTAAAGTAATTAAAGTATGGCATGTACCTCAATCTGCAAATGATGTATGCTCTTTTCTAGGGTTAGCTAGTTTTTATAGAAAGTTTGTAAAAGGTTTTTCTTATTTAGCACTTCCACTCACATTATTATTGAAGAAAAAGTAAAAATTTGCATGGGGATTAGCCCAATGTTTTGAAAAACTCAAACATGCACTTTCTCATGCACCTATTTTGCAATTACCACATTTTTGCACAACATTGCCATATAGTTACAGATGCTAGTGGTTTAGGTATAGGTGCTATATTAATGCAAAATGACCATCCTATTGCATTTGAAAGTAGGAAACTTAAACCTTCTGAAAATAATTACAGTACATATGACAAGAAACTTTTAGCTATTGTGCATGCTTTAAAAATTTGGAAACATTACCTTATGGGTTCTAAAGTTCTAATCAAAATAGGCCAACAAGCTATTAAGCACTTATTAAATCAACCATTGATTTCAAATAGACACATTAACTCGGCTTCATACATACAAAATTTTCAGCATATGATTCAATACCAACCTCGAAAATCTAATGTTATAGCTGATGCCCTTAGTTGCTTTCCATCCCCACAAAAAAAATATTGTTTCAATCAATAATATTTCTGTTGTTCATATTCATTCATTTCATGACACGATCCCTACTTATGCATTTGATTTGTATTTTTCACAAACATGGAATGCATTCAATAATTCTACAACATTTAGTGAGGATCACTACACTTTTCATAATGGATTCTTGTATTTCCAACACAAGTTATGCATCACACAAGGGTTTAAAGAATTCGTTATGAAAGATATGCATGAACCACCATATATGGGTCATAGGTGGATACAAAGTACTATTTCTATGCGTAAAGAATTTCTTTTTGGCCAAATATGGAAAAGGATATTACATAGTATGTTTACCATTGAAGTGTGTGTCAATGTATGAAAGGACATCATGGTAAAGCATTTGGATTATTAATGCCACTTCCCATACCTAATGGACCATGGGAACAAATTTCTATGGATGTTATTACTAGTCTTCCTACACCTTCATCTCATAATGATATGATTTGGACAATTGTTGATAGGTTTAGTAAACAAGTGTATTTCATTCCTTTTAAAAAGACTCTTTCTGCACCTCAAGCTGCTAAATTATTTATTAAATGTATTTTTCCACATCATGGTTTTCCAAAAGTCATTCTATCAGATTGAGATGTTTGTTTTTGTAATCACTTTTGGGTTGCATTATTTCAAAAGTTAGATTCTAAGATAGAATTTATCTCTACATTTCATCCTAAAAATAATGGGAAAGGGGAAGCTATGAATAGTACTATTTTAGATTTATTACATTGTTATTCTTTAGATAATCCAAGTAATTGGGATGAGAAACTTTCTTTACTATAATTTGCATATAATAACACAACCCATACCACTATAGGATGTGCAACATATGAAATTGTGTATGGTAAAAAGCTTCCCACTCCCATGTCTATCACTCAAAATGATATGCGTATGGCTGATTCGTTTGCACAAAATCATATTTCTACACTTCATGAGGTTCATGAGCACATTAAAAAGAGTCAAGAACGTTACATGCATAATGTTAATAAGAAATGAGTAGCTAAACAATTTAATGAAAATGACTTTGTATGGTTACAAATAATTAAAAGATGTTTGAAAAATATTTCGCAACATCCTAAGGTTAAACTTGCAGCACGTTATTATGGACCTTTTTGTATTATTCAATAAATTAATGAGATTGCTTTTAGATTAGGCATACCTTCTCATTGGAATATACATAATTCTTTTCATACTATTTTATTGAAATCTTTTAAAGGAACTTTACCACTCATTCCTATTTCAAATGATCCTCCTTTACTAGAAGAGGATGTTAAAATTTTAACTCCATAGAAAATACTTGATTATGATGTTACTACTACACGTGCTGGTAAGCAATATCATAGATATTTAGTTAATTATAAAAATCATTCACTTGAAGAATCTAAATGGATTCATAGGACATCACTAACTCCACATTATGATCATTTGCTTTCTGCATATCATTCACAGTCACATTAAATTCTAGTTTTCTAATTCCATGCATGTGTTTTTACATGGAACATGCTTATGATTGTTTAGTGATGAGACATGTGACTGACCATCCATGTCTATTTTATTCTTATCAACTAAGCTCAGTTGCTTGACAATTGGGAGGCATGTTATACTTTATGGAATAATGGAATGTTATATGGTTTTTAATGTCTTGAGGATTTTAATGTTATTTTGATTTAGCAGGTGAAGACCCATGAGGGTGTGAACACATGTGGAATTATTCAGATATTTTTGAAGATATTTAGAAGATAGTATTTTAGTTATTTTTTTTTTTAACTAATAGATCGCTTTAGAAAGTGACATTTTTGTAAAAATAGTAGATCGCTTGAAAAACGATGATTTTGTAAATAAAGCATATTTTCGTAAACACATGCTTTTCAAAGTGCCAGCCTCATGTATCTTCTATTCAGGACATAACAAAAAATACCTATAAATACACCTGCTCTAATAGACTCGTCCATCAGAGTATGTGGGGGGGAGATTGTACCCAATTTGATCTCAAGTCTCTTATCTATTTCTATTTTGTTTATGCATTTGTGAGCTCTCGTTTCTGTACTATCCTCTATGTGTATGCGTCAGCAAGATCCGGTCAACACTTGTAGCAAATCAAATAGGTAAAGCCTTGAAGAGACGAAGGTCAGATGGAGGGGAGAGTATTTCTCCCATGACTTTGATTCTTATCTCCAAGAGACAGGAATCAAAAGAGAGATCACTATCAGGTATACACCAGAGCAAAATGGAGTGGTAGAGAGAAGAAATAG
>MU260400.1:190000-200000 GCA_020310875.1 Ceratopteris richardii
CATCTCCATGTGCAATATGTAGCCTAACTAATCATATCACTGCGAATTGTTTGAGGAATCCCGGGAACCAAAGAGGTAGATTTTACAATAGCGGAGGCTATGGAAGCTCAAGAGGTAGATTCAACAATGGATATAATAACAACTCATATAACAATAGCAGCTAATAAGGAGGATATAGAGGAGGGAGAGACTACAACAATTATCTAGATGACCAAACCCGAGAGGATTCACTTCTTCTAATGAACATGAACATGAATCAAGGTAAAGGAAATGAACATGTATTCTCTATGTACTCAGATTGCTCAAATCATGTAGCAGGGGATGTAGCTCTACTCTTAGACCTGGAGGGTCCAAGGAATATACATGAAGCCCAAATAGGAGATGGCACAAGACATCCAATCAAGAAGATAGATAATGTGAAGACTTCAGATGGTAACATGAACCTATTGAGAAAGGTATTATATGTTCCAACTATCACCAAGAACCTCATAAGTGTAGGTCAAATTGTTGAGAAAGGATTGTGGGTCAAATTCACAAAGAATGGAGCATTTGTTGAGGATCCACATCATGGATTCAAGAGGATAGCAAGAGGAGAAAAATCAGGTAGATTATTTACATTTGAACTTCAAGATACTAGAAATATTTCATTGTTCAATTATGGAAGTCAAAATCTATCAGAGTTGGAAATTTGGCACAAGAGATTAGCTGACATAGGTGAAAGAGATCTCAAGAAAATCAGTAGGGGTCAGTGTACTTGGTCTATCAAACATATCTAAACAGCACATGATGTACAAATATAGTGCTTGTCAATTTGGTAGGTCACATAGACAACCCTTCACAAAGAAGGGATACATTTATGGAGACCCATTGGAGCTAGTTCATACATATGTATGGGGACCAAGCAAGGAGCGTTCAATCTCTAGACCCAAGTACTATGTGTCATTCATTGATGATTGTAGCAGATGGACAATATTATACTTTATGAAGCATAAAGATGACATGTTTTCATGTTTCAAAAAATACCGAGCTCTTGTTGTTATACTTTATGGAATAATGGAATTTTATATGGATTTTAATGTCTTGAGGGTTTTAATGTGATTTGTGTTTTCATTTAGTAGGTGAAGACTCATGAGGGTGTAAACGCACGTGGAATTATTCAGATATTTTTGAAGATATTTAGAAGATAGTAATTTAGTTAATTTTTGTAAAATAATATATCACGTTAGAAAGCGATGTTTTTGTAAAAATAGTAGATTGCTTGAAAAGCGACGATTTTGTAAATAAAGCAGATTTTTGTAAACATGCACTCTTCGAAGCACCACCCTCATGTATCTTCTATTCAAGATGTAATGAAAAATACCTATAAATACACGTGCTCCGATAGACTCGTCCATTAGAGTATGTGGGGGGAGATTGTACCCAATTTGGTGTCATATCTTATCTCTTTCTATTCTATTTATGATTTTGTGAGATCTCATTTCTGTACTATGCTCTACATATGTGCGTCTACAAGATCCAGTCAATAGTGGTATCAAAGCCAAGGCGCATCTACAGAGGTGGTTTCTTGGCATCCAGTTGTGATTCACAATGTCTATTCATGATTCGGCATCCATCTTGATCTTTCGGTCCAGTCCTAGGTTTTGGTTTCATGGACCCTATCCATAATACCGAGGATTTTGGTACATCATCCCTAATTGGGGTACCAATCAAGCAACAATTAGAGCTTTTGCGGCATGAACTCCAACATGCCCAAAACAAGATTAAGGAAGGTGATGCTACACTCCAATAAATATAGAGTGATGAAAACAACCTAGTTAGGCTAGTGAAGGCTATTATCACTACTCAAGAAGAAGGCATCCATTCCAAGATTGGTGCCAAAAATTTCAAATTTTCTCGATTTGATGGGCGAAAGGATGGCCAATTTGTTCTTACATGGCTATCTCAGTTTGATGACTTTTATTATGGCAAATCCTGTTCTAAAATTGAAAATGCCAAATTTGTTACTAATTATTTGGTGGTAAGGCCCACTTATGGTGGCATGTTTTGTGGCATAGCACTGATCCCCCCCCACATGGATTGCATTTCAAGAAAAGATCAAGGACTCTTACTTACCCCTCAGTTTCATTTGCAAGCTCATCCATCATGGATAACTTTGGATGAAAGACATATTGGTGTCTACCATACACTGAATGTTTTTGGGCAACGACTACTTCTTATTCAATCTCTTGAAATGATTCTGAGATTACCTTGCAACAAAATTATGAAGATGGTTTGGAAATGGGAGTCCAAGCCAAGCTCAATACACAACGTCCCACGACCCTCTATGAAGCTATTTCTTTGCACATGATGTTGAGAAGGAGTTTCAATCCACTTACTAAGAACAAAGATAGCAAAGGTAGAGGTAAAAAGTCTAATGATGAAGGGAGCACCTCTGAAGAAAACTTTGCCCGTAGAGGTAGAGGCTCAAGAGGAAGAGGTAGAGGAGGAAAACAAGTCAGGGGGAGAGCTCAAAGCTCATCTCCATGTGCAATATGTAGCCTAACTAATCATATCACTGCGAATTGTTTGAGGAATCCCGGGAACCAAAGAGGTAGATTTTACAATAGCGGAGGCTATGGAAGCTCAAGAGGTAGATTCAACAATGGATATAATAACAACTCATATAACAATAGCAGCTAATAAGGAGGATATAGAGGAGGAGAGACTACAACAATTATCTAGATGACCAAACCCGAGAGGATTCACTTCTTCTAATGAACATGAACATGAATCAAGGTAAAGGAAATGAACATGTATTCTCTATGTACTCAGATTGCTCAAATCATGTAGCAGGGGATGTAGCTCTACTCTTAGACCTGGAGGGTCCAAGGAATATACATGAAGCCCAAATAGGAGATGGCACAAGACATCCAATCAAGAAGATAGATAATGTGAAGACTTCAGATGGTAACATGAACCTATTGAGAAAGGTATTATATGTTCCAACTATCACCAAGAACCTCATAAGTGTAGGTCAAATTGTTGAGAAAGGATTGTGGGTCAAATCACAAAGAATGGAGCATTTGTTGAGGATCCACATCATGGATTCAAGAGGATAGCAAGAGGAGAAAAATCAGGTAGATTATTTACATTTGAACTTCAAGATACTAGAAATATTTCATTGTTCAATTATGGAAGTCAAAATCTATCAGAGTTGGAAATTTGGCACAAGAGATTAGCTGACATAGGTGAAAGAGATCTCAAGAAAATCAGTAGGGGTCAGTGTACTTGGTCTATCAAACATATCTAAACAGCACATGATGTACAAATATAGTGCTTGTCAATTTGGTAGGTCACATAGGACAACCCTTCACAAAGAAGGGATACATTTATGGAGACCCATTGGAGCTAGTTCATACCATAGTATCGGGGACCAAGCAAGGAGCGTTCAATCTCTAGACCCAAGTACTATGTGTCATTCATGCTGATTGTAGCAGATGGACAATATTTATACTTTATGAAGCATAAAGATGACATGTTTTCATGTTCAAAAAATACCGAGCTCTTGTTGTTATACTTTATGGAATAATGGAATTTTATATGGATTTTAATGTCTGAGGGTTTTAATGTGATTTGTGTTTTCATTAGTAGGTGAAGACTCATGAGGGTGTAAACGCACGTGGAATTATTCAGATATTTTTGAAGATATTTAGAAGATAGTTAATTTAGTTAATTTTTGTAAAATAATATATCACGTTAGAAAGCGATGTTTTTGTAAAATAGTAGATTGCTTGAAAAGCGACGATTTTTGTAAATAAAGCAGATTTTTGTAAACATGCACTCTTCGAAGCACCACCCTCATGTATCTTCTATTCAAGATTGTAATGAAAAATACCTATAAATACACGTGCTCCGATAGACTCGTCCATTAGAGTATGTGGGGGGAGATTGTACCCAATTTGGTGTCATATCTTATCTCTTTCTATTCTATTTATGATTTTGTGAGATCTCATTTCTGTACTATGCTCTACATATGTGCGTCTACAAGATCCAGTCAATAGTGGTATCAAAGCCAAGGCGCATCTACAGAGGTGGTTTCTTGGCATCCAGTTGTGATTCACAATGTCTATTCATGATTCGGCATCCATCTTGATCTTTCGGTCCAGTCCTAGGTTTTGGTTTCATGGACCCTATCCATAATACCGAGGATTTTGGTACATCATCCCTAATTGGGGTACCAATCAAGCAACAATTAGAGCTTTTGCGGCATGAACTCCAACATGCCCAAAACAAGATTAAGGAAGGTGATGCTACACTCCAATAAATATAGAGTGATGAAAACAACCTAGTTAGGCTAGTGAAGGCTATTATCACTACTCAAGAAGAAGGCATCCATTCCAAGATTGGTGCCAAAAATTTCAAATTTTCTCGATTTGATGGGCGAAAGGATGGCCAATTTGTTCTTACATGGCTATCTCAGTTTGATGACTTTTATTATGGCAAATCCTGTTCTAAAATTGAAAATGCCAAATTTGTTACTAATTATTTGGTGGGTAAGGCCCACTTATGGTGGAATGTTTTGTGGCATAGCACTGATCCCCCCACCACATGGATTGCATTTCAAGAAAAGATCAAGGACTCTTTACTTCCCCCTCAGTTTCATTTGCAAGCTCATCCATCATGGATAACTTTTGGATGGAAAGACATATTGTGTCTACCTACACTGAATGTTTTTGGCAACGACTACTTCTTATTCAATCTCTTGAAATGATTCCTGAAGATACCTTGCAACAAAATTATGAAGATGGTTTGGAAATGGGAGTCCAAGCCAAGCTCAATACACAACGTCCCACGACCCTCTATGAAGCTATTTCTTTTGCACATGATGTTGAGAAGGAGTTTCAATCCATTACTAAGTCCATTTGTTTACAACAAACGTGCCAACGACAACAACCAATCAAGCCCAATTTCCCTTTCAAATGTCCTTTCATTACTCTCTCTTCCCCTAATTTTCAATGGCCACCTACTTTTCAATGTCCTCCTCAATCCAATTTCACACTAGCTCACAAGCCAACCCCCTTACACCCTACCAAACCTCCAAGCCTTCAAACTACGATGATGGATGCTCAACAAAAGGGGCCTTGTATCACTTGTTGGCATTCTGGTAAGATTGATCATACTAAAGCTAAATGTAGGTTGCGAACTAACAACATGAAGCCTGTTGGAGCTCAAGTACACAACATGGAGGTGGTTCATGAAGATACTCAACCTAATTGGACTAAAAAAGCATTCAAAAATTATCTAAGTACCTTGGGTAATGAAATTTCTATTCATTCTTTACTTTGCATGCAAGGCACTATTAATGGTAAAATTGTTACTATTTTACATGATGATGGTAATTCTCATGATTTTATTTCCTACACACTAGTGCAAGATCTCTAATTAAAGCCACTTCCTTCTATGTATAAATTTAAGGCCGCATTTCAAGGAAATAGATTACAAGTGAAGTGTAGAATGTTAAGATTTGTATAGGTTCATACGTAGATGAACGCACATTTTTTATTTCTCCTTTGCAGTCTTATGATGTTATACTTGATATGCCTTTTCATCATCATTATAATCCATGCATTTATTATCATACACACACAATTCGTTTTAAGTTTAACAATCTAGATATTTCTTTGTCAACAATGCATGACTTCCAACCATTTCCATTAATTACTCATACTCAAGTCAAATGTGCATTTAGGAAAGGCTACAGTTCATGTATTGTTTTTATCAATAACATAGTTGATTATACACATTACACTTCCTAATACACATAAATCATTTATGGCTTCTTATAAGGATTGTTTTATGGCTGATTTTCCTTCTAAACTACCACCTTCTAGGAGATATCTTGACCATAGTATAGACTTAATTCTTGGTAGTTCTCCTCCCCATAAAGCACCTTATAGGCATGCACCTTTACATCAACAAGAAATAGCTAATCAAGTCCAAAAAGGACTTATAAGGCCTAGTCCTTCTCCCTTTGGAGCATAGTTCTTTTAGTAGAGAAGAAGAATAAGACTTATAGGATGTGCATTGACTATAGAGCAATCAATAAAATCATAATTAAAAATAGATATCCTATTCTTAGGATAGATGATTTGCTAGATAAACTTTGTAGAGCATGTGTTTTTAGCAAAATTGATCTTAAATATGGGTATCATCACATATGAATCACACAAAATGACATTTATAAAATTGCCTTTTGAACTCAGAGTGGTCACTTTGAATTCATGATAATGCCTTTTGGACTCACCAATGCACCTGCTACATTTGTATGTATGATGAATAACATTTTGCTTGATTATCAAGCTTTTTTTCTTGTTTTCTCTAATGATATACTTTTCTATAGTGAGAATGATGATGACCACGCAAATCATTTAGCAATAGTATTTAATTTTTTATACTTTATGCCAATCCTGAAAAGAGTTATTTCTTCCAAAAATAAGTAGAGTATTTAGGCCATATTGTTTCTAGTCAAGGTGTTCATGTAAATCCAAAGAAAATTAAAGTAATTAAAGTATGGCATGTACCTCAATCTGCAAATGATGTATGCTCTTTTCTAGGGTTAGCTAGTTTTTATAGAAAGTTTGTAAAAGGTTTTTCTTATTTAGCACTTCCACTCACATTATTATTGAAGAAAAAGTAAAAATTTGCATGGGGATTAGCCCAATGTTTTGAAAAACTCAAACATGCACTTTCTCATGCACCTATTTTGCAATTACCACATTTTTGCACAACATTGCCATATAGTTACAGATGCTAGTGGTTTAGGTATAGGTGCTATATTAATGCAAAATGACCATCCTATTGCATTTGAAAGTAGGAAACTTAAACCTTCTGAAAATAATTACAGTACATATGACAAGAAACTTTTAGCTATTGTGCATGCTTTAAAAATTTGGAAACATTACCTTATGGGTTCTAAAGTTCTAATCAAAATAGGCCAACAAGCTATTAAGCACTTATTAAATCAACCATTGATTTCAAATAGACACATTAAATCGGCTTCATACATACAAAATTTTCAGCATATGATTCAATACCAACCTCGAAAATCTAATGTTATAGCTGATGCCCTTAGTTGCTTTCCATCCCCACAAAAAAAATATTGTTTCAATCAATAATATTTCTGTTGTTCATATTCATTCATTTCATGACACGATCCCTACTTATGCATTTGATTTGTATTTTTCACAAACATGGAATGCATTCAATAATTCTACAACATTTAGTGAGGATCACTACACTTTTCATAATGGATTCTTGTATTTCCAACACAAGTTATGCATCACACAAGGGTTTAAAGAATTTGTTATGAAAGATATGCATGAACCACCATATATGGGTCATAGGTGGATACAAAGTACTATTTCTATGCGTAAAGAATTTCTTTTTGGCCAAATATGGAAAAGGATATTACATAGTATGTTTACCATTGAAGTGTGTGTCAATGTATGAAAGGACATCATGGTAAAGCATTTGGATTATTAATGCCACTTCCCATACCTAATGGACCATGGGAACAAATTTCTATGGATGTTATTACTAGTCTTCCTACACCTTCATCTCATAATGATATGATTTGGACAATTGTTGATAGGTTTAGTAAACAAGTGTATTTCATTCCTTTTAAAAAGACTCTTTCTGCACCTCAAGCTGCTAAATTATTTATTAAATGTATTTTTCCACATCATGGTTTTCCAAAAGTCATTCTATCAGATTGAGATGTTTGTTTTTGTAATCACTTTTGGGTTGCATTATTTCAAAAGTTAGATTCTAAGATAGAATTTATCTCTACATTTCATCCTAAAAATAATGGGAAAGGGGAAGCTATGAATAGTACTATTTTAGATTTATTACATTGTTATTCTTTAGATAATCCAAGTAATTGGGATGAGAAACTTTCTTTACTATAATTTGCATATAATAACACAACCCATACCACTATAGGATGTGCAACATATGAAATTGTGTATGGTAAAAAGCTTCCCACTCCCATGTCTATCACTCAAAATGATATGCGTATGGCTGATTCGTTTGCACAAAATCATATTTCTACACTTCATGAGGTTCATGAGCACATTAAAAAGAGTCAAGAACGTTACATGCATAATGTTAATAAGAAATGAGTAGCTAAACAATTTAATGAAAATGACTTTGTATGGTTACAAATAATTAAAAGATGTTTGAAAAATATTTCGCAACATCCTAAGGTTAAACTTGCAGCACGTTATTATGGACCTTTTTGTATTATTCAATAAATTAATGAGATTGCTTTTAGATTAGGCATACCTTCTCATTGGAATATACATAATTCTTTTCATACTATTTTATTGAAATCTTTTAAAGGAACTTTACCACTCATTCCTATTTCAAATGATCCTCCTTTACTAGAAGAGGATGTTAAAATTTTAACTCCATAGAAAATACTTGATTATGATGTTACTACTACACGTGCTGGTAAGCAATATCATAGATATTTAGTTAATTATAAAAATCATTCACTTGAAGAATCTAAATGGATTCATAGGACATCACTAACTCCACATTATGATCATTTGCTTTCTGCATATCATTCACAGTCACATTAAATTCTAGTTTTCTAATTCCATGCATGTGTTTTTACATGGAACATGCTTATGATTGTTTAGTGATGAGACATGTGACTGACCATCCATGTCTATTTTATTCTTATCAACTAAGCTCAGTTGCTTGACAATTGGGAGGCATGTTATACTTTATGGAATAATGGAATGTTATATGGTTTTTAATGTCTTGAGGATTTTAATGTTATTTTGATTTAGCAGGTGAAGACCCATGAGGGTGTGAACACATGTGGAATTATTCAGATATTTTTGAAGATATTTAGAAGATAGTATTTTAGTTATTTTTTTTTTTAACTAATAGATCGCTTTAGAAAGTGACATTTTTGTAAAAATAGTAGATCGCTTGAAAAACGATGATTTTGTAAATAAAGCATATTTTCGTAAACACATGCTTTTCAAAGTGCCAGCCTCATGTATCTTCTATTCAGGACATAACAAAAAATACCTATAAATACACCTGCTCTAATAGACTCGTCCATCAGAGTATGTGGGGGGGAGATTGTACCCAATTTGATCTCAAGTCTCTTATCTATTTCTATTTTGTTTATGCATTTGTGAGCTCTCGTTTCTGTACTATCCTCTATGTGTATGCGTCAGCAAGATCCGGTCAACACTTGTAGCAAATCAAATAGGTAAAGCCTTGAAGAGACGAAGGTCAGATGGAGGGGAGAGTATTTCTCCCATGACTTTGATTCTTATCTCCAAGAGACAGGAATCAAAAGAGAGATCACTATCAGGTATACACCAGAGCAAAATGGAGTGGTAGAGAGAAGAAATAGAACTATTGTGGAGGTTGTAATGTCAATTCTAAATGAGAAAAAATTACCCAATTACTTGTGGTTAGAGGCTTTATCCACAGCTACATACCTGATCAATAGACTACCATCAAAAGCATTGGATGGCATGAAACCATATGAAACATGGAGTGGAAGAAGACCTAGCCTTGATCATTGCAAAATTTTTGGGTGCATAGCATATGCACACATACCTTCACAAATCAGAGGCAAATTAGATCCAAAGGCAGAGAAATCCATCTTCATTGGCTATGATCTTAATGAGAAAGGTTATAGGCTATGCAATCCAAGCAACAAAGGGTTCATTGTAAGTAGAGATGTTGTGTTTGATGAAAATCAAACTTACCTATGATCTAGAGGAAGGCTTCCCAACATTATCAAAGAAGAATGAGCTTACACTTGAAGCATCAAGTGATTCTGATGATGGTCAAAAGACTCCAAGAAGGGAATTCAATTCTTGGAACTCCGAAGGCAAAGAAAACGTGCAAGAATTGAGAAATGTGGCCGAATCATCTCAACAAACTATAAGAAGGTCTACTAGAGAGAAATAGAAGCCAAAAAGGTATGGAT
>MU260400.1:215000-218226 GCA_020310875.1 Ceratopteris richardii
ATTCTCTATCAATGCATCATACTCCTCTTGCATAGCATCTTCCCAATTCTTCTTCCCTTTGGCTTCTTCATATGTAGAAGGGTCTTCATCTGCTTTTACCAAATAAGCATAATCTTTAGTAGTTAAGAATGAAGTGTCATAGCTATACCTTGTAGGTTACCATTTGTGCCTAGATGATCTCCTAACTTCTGCACTTCTTGAGGTCTCTGGTTCATCACATTCTGGATCAAACCTTGGCCTCTCTTCAACTTCAATCTGCACTTCATTACTCTCACTTTCATCAAGTAATTGAACCTTTGCTTTACCTTTCCTTTGTTCCACTACTTCTTCATCATCTGCATGTACATTATATTTACCTGCATACCAAGTGCCTTGCTCATCAAATGTAACATCCTTGGATACAATAAATTGCTTTGTGGATGGACTCCACAACCTGTATCCCATTTGCTTATCATCATAACCAATGAATACATACTTCTCTGCCTTAGGCTCCAACTTATGCCTCAATTGAGATGGCACATATGCATATGCCAAGCATCCAAATATTCTGCAATGATCCAAGGTAGGTTTCTTACCCCACCAAGCTTCATATGGTGTCATACCCTGCAAAGCTTTACAAGGCAATCTATTAACCAAATATGTAGCTGTATTAACAGCCTCAGCCCACAAATAATTTGGGCAATTCTTCTCTTTCATCATGGACCTTGCAAACTCAACAAGAGTCCTATTTCTTCTTTCTGCTACCCCATTTTGTTGAGGAGAGTACCTGCAAGTAACTTCTCTCTTTATACCTGCATTCCACAAATAATCATTGAACTCATTTGAAAAATACTCTCCCCCTCCATCTGACCTTAGTCTCTTCAATTTTTGACCTGTAATCCTTTCTGCATATGCATGATAGTGTTTAAATGTATTAAACACTTCTGACTTTTCCTTAATCACATAAATTGTGATCCACCTGGTAGCATCATCAACATATATGACATAATATCTTGAACCATTTATACTAAAGTCCTTTGAAGGACCCCACACATCTGTATGCACCAATTCAAGTCTTTCTGAATACATAAATCCATGCTTGGAATAGGATTGCTTATGAGCCTTACCTAATTGACATGCCTCACATCTGTATGTCATGTGTTGACCTGCAATGTTAGGCATTCCAAGCACTGAATCATTGTTAATCATTTCTTTGATACCTCTTTCATTAAAGTGTCCAAGTCTTTTGTGCCAAAGATCCAATTCTGACACCTTCTGCTCTCCATATGTGAACATAGCATGTCCAACATTTCCTTGTACCTTCAATGTGAAAAGCCTTCCTTCTTTCTTTCCTGCAATAACTTGTTTATACCCTTGACTAGGGTCTTCCACATAAACTCCATCATTTGTGAACCTTACCTCATAACCTTTTTCCACAATTTGACCTACACTGATCAAATTCTTTGGAATTGTGGGAACATAAAGTACCTTACTCAGAAGAGTGCTCCCATCCTTAGCCTTGACTGAACCAATTGACTTTACCTTATGCTTTGTATTATCACCTGTCTGTACTGTATGATTGATTGCATTATGATCTAGGTCAGTCATCAAAGCAATATTTCCACTCAAATGATTACTACATCCTGAATCAATATAAAACACTCTCATGTCCTCATGTGAAGTTTCACATGTATTCATAATGAGAGTCGAATCCTCCTTTTGATCTGATGCATAGTTGTAGTAGGTGCTATTATAGGATTGATTTTGGAAGCTTCTTCCTCCACCTCTTCCAAAAGAATTCCTACCACCTCTACCTCTGAAGTTTCCTCTCTGAAATCTACCTCCTCTTCCTCTTTGATTAAAGTTCTGATAATTACCATTGTTTTGATTATTATGCCAACAATCATGAGATAGATGATTGGTCTTACCACATATCCAACAAGCTCTTGCATTCTCTTTGTTGTTTCTGCCTCTTCCTCTACTTCTGCCATTTCCTCTTCCTCTTATGAAGTTTGCTTGGTTTGAAGTACCTTCTTCTTCACCTGATTGTTGCTTCCCTTTGTTGGCTTTCTTCTTGTCTTTAGAATACATTGCATGACCTGCACTCTTATCAACATCTCCTTTGATATCATTCTCAAAAGTTAGCATATGACCTAACAATTGATTCAAATCAGGAGTAAAGTGATCTAATGAAAGTTCTGTAGATAAAATGAAAGGCTTCCATTTCTCATCTCCTCTTAGTCCTGTGAGTATTTGTCTTACCAATTTGTCTTCTTCAATATCTTCATCAACTGCACCTAAAGAATCTGCAATGTCCTTCATCTTTGTCACATAATCAGAAATTGATTGTGAGGCCTTCTTCTTGAAGGTAGTAAACTCTGCCCATAGTGAAGCCTTCCTTGATTTGGTTGTATTTTGGAAATGCTCTTCCAAAGCATTCCAAATGTCACAAGCACTTTCAAGTCCTCTAATGTGAGGAAGCAAATAGTCATTGACTGCCATGTAGATGATGCTTCTTGCTTGAGCATCCTTCTTCATCCAATTCTTCAAGTCTGCAAGCTCCTCCCTAGTTGGAACACTAGGATCTCTGAATTCTGGCTTTTCTTCATCTCCTGTGATATATCCTATCAAATCTTTGCTCATAAGGTGAGCTTCCATCCTCATAGACCATGCAGGATAGTTCTCTCTATCCAACTTTTCAATTTGGAGACTATCTCCCATCTTTACTTCACCTGTAGCTTCAAATCTTTAACCTTTACAGATAATAAATGTACCTTTACTTCGAATGTTGCTCCTTCTGATCCTTTTGATGCTCTTTGTATGTCTTCCTTCAAGTTTCTTCAACCTTTACCCTTCTGCACCTTCAAGATGTAAAGTTTTGTACTTCTGCAATAGTCGGAGTCTCCTTCACTTCAATTTTGACACAACCTGCTCTGATACCACTGATGGAGAGTGTTAATCTCCAAAAGAACAAGTTAACCTTGAAATTAGATCACCTCTATATCAAGGTTAACCTTAGACTCCACCAAACTTAGAGATCATCCACCAAATTATCAGAAATATTGAAAGTTCTGAAAAATCAACTTCTCAGAAAAGTCTGCTGCAGATTAGTCACTCATTGACTAATCAATCCTGTAAAGTTTTTGATAAAACTTTGCACAACACTTCGCCTTAAGGTTGCGCAACTTTGCCAAGTTAAATCTCTCAAAAAGATTAAGTACACACTGAGAAATGTGTGAAACACTTT
>MU260401.1:0-57500 GCA_020310875.1 Ceratopteris richardii
TATATATATATATATATATATATATATATATATATATATTATATATATCTATATATATATATATATATATATATATATATATATATATATATATATATATATATATATATATATATATATATATATATATATACATACATATATTCAATGGTACTCTGACGTAAGTACATATGTTTTTATTTGCACTCGTACAAATAACAACTATGCATTTTTGAAAGGGGAAAATTTTAGGCTTATAACTTTTATAGACTTATATTTGTTTAGCGATTTTGATACTTTTCATTCTAGTAGTGCATTTTGTTTCTTTGAGAAGTTGCATTTCATGAATAAGTGAGAAACAACGCACGATGCCCAAGCTATGCATAACAAAGTTTAAACTTTGATACTCCTTGTTTTGGAGAGGCATAGAAGATGAAGATGCATTTTGTATTTGCTTTCCTATTTGCTTGTTTTTTTTTTTTGACTTATATTGATCTTGTTTTTTGTGTAGTCTCTTGCTTTGGGTGTTGGTTTTTACAAATGTTTTTGTGTTTGCGCTCCTTATTTTGAGCCCTCAAGTTTGGATAACTTTGAACTTAAGAAGGTGGTGACCTTTTCTATTATCCAAATGTATTCAGATTAATAAATTGATATTTAAGCTTCACATGTACGTTGATGGATCTACATGCTTATTGTTTGTAAAGTTTAAGAGTGCTAGTGTTAAATCTTGTCATCTATGCTTATACCTAGCACATTGAGGTGCATCATGATTATGTGAGAGAAACAATCAATGTTTGTGATGATGAGCTTGCTTGTGTAACTTGTTCCAACAAAGGATAATATTATAAATATATTCACCAAAGAACTAGCTTGGAGATGCTTATACTTTGTTTCTTGTATCTCATGTATGCTATATCTTATTTAATTGGTATTTCAAGAGGATCATGGGAATCATGAGGCAAAGTGGCTGCAAATACCCGCATGAAAAGTATGATCGGAAGAGGGATAATGATCCAAGTATTTGTATTTTTTGCAGTTGCCAGTTTATAATTCTTCCAGTTGGATATAATATATTTAAGGCAGGCAATAGGTTTGCATAGTTTTCGCTAGCTTTTTTTTGTTTCAACTTGACACCTATATGTCTAGGCTAGTTTTATGTGGTGGTATTAAGTGTTAAAAAGAAGTCAACTTGGTTAATAAGTTTATGGAAGTGGTTGTGACTAGTTACTTATTATACTTCAGCACTAGAACACAACATGGACCAGCAAAACTATTGTGCACCCTATCTTTGTGTCTGATGATCTCTGACCAGCCTTCTACATATTATACCTATGTCTTTTTTTTGCATGCTTCTACTGATGATCTGGTTTTTGTGAACTGTTATCAGATCTATGTTTTTATAAGGGAAATACGATTTTTGAAAACAAGTGGAAAACTTATTTCATACTCTCAATATTCTTTGCATGTGCTATATGGTTCATGGATGGCATGCACAAACTTATCCATGCATTTATGTTATGGTTTGAGTGCACGTGTAAGGTATAACTAATCTATAGGGCATTCATGATTATGTGATGGAAGCATGCAAGGGATGGAAAATAGTTATTGATTTTGTCACTGCTTGTTTATTTTGACCACTCTTCTCAAGTTTAAAATCAGGAAACATACTAATGAAATCTAACATATTTTTAGTTTGTTTTATCTTTCTAAGTATCACGATATTTTCAGGTGATGGAACTCAGGGATAGAGCAGCGGTGCTCACAGAATACATTGCTAGAAGGGGGATAGCATTGCCAAATGATTTCCTGAAATTGAGAGTGGTTTTTGTGAATGAAATGTCTAGGTATGGATTTGTTTTCATGTCAATATAGTCACATTGCAGCTATAAATGAGGTATGCTTTTTTGGTTGTAAGGGATGTGTGTGTGTGGGCTTGGGGGGTCTTGGAGAAGTTTTCTACTCATAGTTATTTGGGTATGATTCATACGATCCGTTAAGATACGGTACTACACATGTATCTTTAGATCTGGAGTTTGCTGTATGGTATTTGTACCTTCATAAGGTACTTTTTTTTTTTGGGTTCAAAACTAAGAGATTTTAAATACATACTATTAATTTTATGAAATATACAATGAATTTACTATAATATAGCATATAATTTCTATAAAAGTATACACATAAACATGTACATATTGTCATATTTAAGTATCGTGGATGTGCATTGTGTGCACACTATGTACATAGTACATACACATTGCATATAATTTTACATAATACATATTACAAGTTACAATTTACAATGTGCAATTGCCAATACTACAATATACAAAGTTTATAAGTTTTAACCTTTAATTTCATTTTTAAGTTTTCAGCTTGGAAACTTGCAGTAAATAATGACACATGATCAATATTCAGAATTTTACATCATAGACCTGAGACCATAATGCACATTGCACACATTATTCCAAATTCGGCATTCATCTGCATTGTGAATAGTGGCATGGACATTGAAATTCAAAATTCGAGTCATTAAACATAAAATCCCATAAGCAATAGATCATAGAAGTTAGAACTTAGCATCATCCATGGACCATTATATTTGAGGGAAGACACTCATGTCGACTCCGTCTCATCTCTCAAAATGTTTCAACTTCCAAGTTCCAAGTTCTAACAAGTCGTGACCCGTAAGTAATGTTTCGTGTTGTGAGATATTTCTCCAAAGTCCAAACTGCTACCTAATTATTGAAACCTTTTTCCATTCCTTTAATTGGCTTAAATTTATAGTTTGAGATATTCCGTTTACTATAGCTTGGAAATTGGTATTATTGTATAACCTTCATGTGTCCTTCCCCTTCCCCTCTTCCAAGAAATCTCGTCCTCTCTGTCATGATCTAAACTTTCCATCAGTCTCGAAACTCTTATATATACCTCCCAATAGGTTTCTCCCTTTCCAACTACCCAGTTTGTAGGTGGGTGGTTGGAAAGGAAGAAAACACAAAGGAGGTTCATAGAACACTTTGGTCATGGTGGAAGGCTTAGATGAAGGCACAAAGGATTAAGTCATCGGGAAAGAAGGCTGTGGAGAGGAACACATGAAAGTATTTACCAACTTTCAAACTCCAATAAATGAAATTTCTTGATTTTGAATAAAATCAAGCCAAATAAGAGAATAGAACAAAGTTTTAGGCTTCAATTACCAATAACAGGCTTGGAGAAATATCTAACAACTAAAGGAGAGATTGAAGGCTAGTGGAGGCTTGAGGGAGAGCTTGAGAGAGAGAGTGTGCATTGTGCTTGAGGGAGAGCTCGAGGAGAGGGAAGAGAGCAAGGAGATCTAGAGAAGATGGTAACCTCTTTTGCACAATTGAAAAGCTGAGAGCAAGTAAAAACCTGGAAGAATGAGGATAAGCACGTCACTTGACAGTTTTAACTTTTAAAACTTAGGATAAGAAGTACTTTCTTTTTTGTATGAATTCGTACGAATACATACGGTACGAATAGTATGTACAAACGTGTTCCTATGCGTATAAATAGCAACTATGGTTCTACTTAGATGTGTGTGTGTGTAACGAAGAGGAAGTTTTCAATGAAGAAAAAGAAAAAAGGAACTATTTTGGCTCATATCTTTTCATTTGTCCCCGTATTTATATTAAATTTAGCATGCATTGATCTTATCTTTCTAACCTGATGCAGGTACATAAACTCATTATGTTAATATAGGAAATATTAGTTTATGAAGTGTTACTTGAGTTCCAGTGTGGTTGGAATCCGGATTTTATTAGTATTATTATTACTATGATTTTTAAATAAATCTGTCATGTAGAAAATAGTTAGTTGCTTCAACTTTCTTGCAAACTTTTGTAATAATAATCCGGATTTTATCCGTATTATTATTACTATGATTTTTAAATAAATCTGTCATGTAGAAAATAGTTAGTTGCTTCAACTTTCTTGCAAACTTTTGTTGCACATGGAATTCCAGTTAAACTGAAATGTTTAGTTTGGATGACAAAAGGCTTGCAATTAATGATCTAGAAGCTGCTAACAAATGAAGATTCTTTTTTTTGGCATACTTTGATAGTTGGCTATTCTTTAAGTTTGCATTAATAGAGGTTCTCAAAAGCTACATGATATGAGTTTCGAAATGAGTCTCTTGGGTATTAATGAAGCGAACATAGAAGAAAGTCATGTGTGAACTCAACAAAGTGACCCCCCTCCCCACAAAACAAAACAAAACAAAAAAAAAGCCTTCTTTTTCATTATTATTATTATTTTTAATAATTGAAGGGCCTTTGTAAAAGATATGCCAAACCGATCTCTCTAGCATATAGTCTCTCCCTGTGGTAGAGCCACACATACTCAACTGTATCTGTGAAAGCTTCCCTATACTCAACCTCACAACTAGAAGTGGTGAGAGTAGGCTCCAACTTGCTCAACCAAGATATGCATGAGGTACCAAGCTTGAAGCGAAAACCACTTGTGGACACACGAGTGTCATAACAACAAACCCAATCTGAGTCTGAAAAAGCATGCAAATTTAGTGGTACTAATACCCCCAGGCACCTTGGGATAAAACAACCTAGGTTGTCAAGTACCAAATAAGTAGCGGAAAGTACATTTAACTTTCTACTAATGCTTGACACTTGGTCTATGCATAAATCTGCTCATTTGAGAGAGAACAAAATGAATATTAGGATGAGTAATGCATGCATAAATAAGGCATCGACTAGCTTGCTGATAGAGACCAGCCTCAAATGCATCTGGAGTGCCACGAAAACTCAATCGTAACTATACTTCCATGGGAATGGCAGCGGGTTTATAAGCCTCAAGACCGAAACATTGTAATAAAGTTTCAATATATTCTGTACGACACATAGCAACACCTTCATCAACTTGCATAAACTGAATGCCCAAATAATGATGCAATGACCCAAATTGAACATCTCAAAAAAGACGTGCAAATCAGCCGTAAACTAAGAAATATGCATCTGATTAGGAGAGTCAGCTACATATCATCCACATAAACAACAATGATAAGAAGTACATCATCCCCACACTTGATATACAAGGTGCTTTTGGTTGGACTCGTCTGAAGTTTGTGTGATTATAGGCAGACATGTAGTTTCTCATAGCATGCACATGGTGCTTGCTCTAATCCATACAATATTTTCTTTAACTTGCACACTTTGTTTTCATACCCTTTTTGCACAAAACCACATAGCTGAGAAACATGCACTAATGCTATAAACAGTTGGGGTTGCCATAAGGCACATATAAATAAAGGCCTCATCAAAATGAATGCCATTTTTTTTTGAGCTTTAGCTACAAGCCTAGCCTTATAGTGATCAACACTACCATCATGCTTGTGTTTCAACTTGTAGGCCGATTTAGTGCGAATGGCCTTTGTTGTGTCGCCTCCAAGGAATCCCCTCACTTTTTAGTGGAGGTCTCTCTCTACACACGACACGAGGTGGATGATGAAAGCTTCTTGCCGGCTGAATTCCAGGAATGCACACAGAGGTTCATGTCTATCTCTGCCGCCTAGCCGCGTGATGAGACTACTTATTCTCTCTCTCTCTCTCTCTCTCTAATTTCCATGAAAGCCATTAGTCATGGCCTCTCACATGAGTGCCACTTGGCACTCATGTGAGTATCCTTCTTTAGATGTCTAAGAGGTGGTTCATACTCCTTACACACATAACATTTCCTTCCCCGTAATTCCATTTTTGTCCTCAAAAATGGTATTGGAAGGTCTGACTGAGAGAGAGGAATAATAGGTCACCACTCCCACTATATTCCCATGCACCTCATGTACATGGTCATATCTCCGTGTTGTTTCCCCATATCCTTCCCCTTAAGAAGACCCTTGGGTTGGTAATGTAAAATTGGGAAACCGTCTTTGAAGGGTGCTAACCCACTCCCATGTGGCACTATCTTCTGAACTATCTTTCCACTTTACTAAACACTCTTTATATAAGTGACTTCTCGTCCGTTTCTCTCGAGTGCGTAGTATGCTCTGAGGCTCATGTGGAATAGATTGGCCAGAAATAGGCTCTTCCTACCTCACTATCTGGAATGAGGTTGTCAGATTCACCGAGTCTTTTCTTAAGCCGGCTAACATGAAAAACTGGATGGATTTGACTATTCTTTGGAAGTTGGAGCTGGTAGGCCATCTTTCCTATTCTCTTAAGTATTTGGAAAGGTCCATAATACCTAGGAGATAGTTTTGGACAGGGTCCTGTCTTCATGGTTTCAGATCTAGATGGAACTCTAAGATAGACCTTCTCCCCTACCTCAAAGTTGATGTCTCTCCTTTGGGGGTCAGCATAGGCTCTAGCTCTATCGTGAGCTCTCCTAATGCTGTCCTTAGCAAGCCTAAGCATATCGTTCATCTCTTCCAAGAAGTCCTTTGCAGCTTGAACCTTCTCATTCTGCAAGCCTACTGCATAAGGAGCTCTTGGCTGAAACCCATACATAAACATAAATGGACTATGCCCAGTGGAAGAGTGCTTGGCACTATTATATGCAAACTCTACTATAGGTAAGTACTCTTCCCAATTAGTTTGCCTTTCATTCACATATGCTCGAAGCATATCCTCTAGGATTTGGTTAACCCTCTCTGTTTGCCCATCCGACCCTGGATGCTCGGCCATACTCATGCTAAGTTTCGTGTCCAACCTTTTGAAGACTTGCTCTCCAAAAGTGGCTAGTAAACTTCCTATCCCGATCAGAAACTATATTTAAAGGAAGACCATATAACCGGTATAGGTTCTCCACAAAGAGTCTAGCCAACTCTGGTGTCTTCATTGTAGTACATGTCGGAATAAACCTAGCCATTTTGGTTAACCTATCCACAATTACCTAGATTGAGTCATGCCCTCTCTGTGTCTTAGGTAATCCGACTATAAAGTCCATGGAGATACTCTCCCACTTCCCATTAGGAATATCCAATGGGTGGAGTAGTCCTCAAATCCTCAATCTTTCAGCTTTGTTGACCTTGCATTTAGTGCACTTAAGCACATACTCTAGGACGTCCTTATGAAGTCTAGGCCAATAAAACTGCCTCTTAACAAGATCATAAGTCTTGTTAACTCCTGGGTGTCCCTCACTAGGTGTGTCATGATAGTCGTACAAAATATGTCGTCTCATCTCAAGATCTCTAGGGACACACACCTTACCTTTATATAACAAATATCCATCATGGACACTGTAATTTTTCCACTTGAATCCTTCTTGAGTACCTGTCGATACTCCATCCTCACTGGAAACCCGTATGTCACGATCCCCATTCTCTATGGCTTCCCAAATCTCGGAATATGCAGGATCAAGCCTACATTTCCATCTAATGGACTCAAGTAGCTCACTAGTGATATGGATAAAACTCAATCCATTGAGCATAGGCATGCGGCTAAGTAAATCAGCCACTACATTAAACTTTCCCTTCTTATACCTAAGCTCATAATCAAACTCCTGAAGGGTCTCTGCCCATCGGGCCTTACGACCTTTAAGGTCTGTTTGATTAGAGAGCTACTTAATGCTCTCTTGATCAAACACTATCGTAACTTTGGCACCATATAAATAATGACGCCACTTCTTCAAAGCATGGACAATTGCATACAACTCTTTCTCATAGACGGAGTAATTCTTCTGAGCCGGTTCTAGTTTCTTACTCTCAAAAGCTACTGGTCGACCATCCTGAACTAGAACCACTCCTATAGCAAAATCACTCGAGTCAGTCTCAACCACAAATGGTTTGTTGGGATCTGCTATATGTAAAAGTCGAGCTGTAGCAATTGCTACTTTCAATTTCTCCATACTTTGCTTCTGTTTGTCTCCCCAATGAAAGGCTTTTCCTTTCCCTTTAAGTTGTTCCATCATCGGAACAACAATTTTGGCATAATTCTTAATGAATCTTCGATAGAAACATGATAAACGTAGGAAGATTTGCAGCTCTTCCAGGTTCCTTGGATGTGGCCATTCCATAATAGCCGTTACTTTTTCAAGATCCATCTGGAATCCATCCTGGGAGACTATATGCCCCAAGTATCTAACCTCTATTTTGAAAAATTCACACTTCAACTCTTTAGCAAAGAGTGAATTTTCCCGTAGCACTTGAAATACTTTTCTTACGTGTTCCAAGTGCTTCTCTTCTGATGCAGTGTAGATCAGAATGTCATCTAAAAAGTCTACTACAAAGTGTCCTAGATAAGGCTGTAAAACACTATTCATGAGCTTCATGAAAGTGGAAGGAGCATTGGTGAGATCAAAAGGCTTCACCAAAAACTCATAGTGCCCATATCTAGTCCTAAATGGAGTCTTAGGGACGTCCTCTGCCCTAATCTTGGTCTGATGATATCCTGATCTAAGGTCAAGCTTGGTAAAGTACCTAGCTTGATGTAACTGGTCAAATAGATCTTCCAATCTAGGCATTGGAAACCTATTTTTGATAGTTACCTTATTAAGTGCTCTATAGTCTATACATAGTCTCATAGAGCCATCTTTCTTTTTAACTAGGAGCATTGGCGATGCCCAAGGTGAGTTACTAGGTTTAATGAAGCCCTTATCTAAATAATCCTGCAATTGCCTCTCAACCTCCTCATGCTGAGAAACACTAAGCCTATAAGGTGGCCTACAAATAGGGTTAGTGTTAGTAACTACCTTAATGGCATGGTCAATGTCCCCTCTCTTAGGTGGTAGCCCTCTAGGTAAGTCAGTGGGAAAAACATCTTTATACTCAAACATAAGATCCTTAAAACTTTTAACCACACACTCTTGCAAAAAAGAATAGTAGAAAGTCTTGTCCATATTTACATTCCTAGCATGAAAATAAACATCAGATGAGCTGTCTATACAATGCTCCATATCATGACTATACAAAAAAAACATCTCCTGTACATGCTCAGAATAACAAAGACTATACAATTTTAATGATGAAATGTGAGGTGCACTAGGTACATCTCTCTCCCTGAATACAAACTTAACTTCCATTCTTTTCAAATTCAAGTGTGTTGTTTTGATAGGTGCGTTTAAGTGTGTCTCTCAACCCCCATAGCCACTCTCTTCCTAAGACTAGGTCTGTCCTCTCCATATTCATTATTTGGAAGTCCATATAATCTGTATAGTCCTGCATCTTGACTTCCAAATTGGATACCATAGTATCCCATATCCTCTTATCTTGCACTTGCATCATAGATACGATGTATTTATGTGCACTGGGCTGCTGGGGAATCTTTAATTTCTTGACCAAAGCATAGTTTATAAAATTATGAGTGGCAGAGTCATCTATCATGACCCGCACCCTGGTCCCGTACACACTACCATGCAGTTTAACTAGGTGATGTGGTCCAAACTGCGGTGACCACAATGACTAAGTCAAACAACAGGTGTGCTCTACATCCTCGTGCATCACCTCCACTCCCTTGCAGCTAGAGCTTCCATGAATAGGAAGGGTTTGCACTAGGTGGACCCCTTTTTGCCCTTTTCAGGGGCCATACTAGTCTGTGGTCCCTTCTTTTTTTCTTCCCCTTCTTGAGTGGACAGTTCCACTCTGAATGGCTAGGAGACAAACACCTAAAGCACAGGTTCTCTCTTTTGGCCCTCTCAAACTGATCTGTAGATAACCTAGGTCCTTGTGATCTTTGTTTTTTAATGAAAACTTTGTTTTTCCTGAATGGTAACTTCTTCTTGAATTTAGTCGTACTAAGAGGCTTGAGGGGCTGATCCGTCTCCATAGGAGTGTATTGAGGACGGTTATGGTCCTCATAGATCTATGCATACGTGATCGCCTCCTCAAACGTCTTAGGCGCATTCCTTCTGACTTCCCTCTTTATGGCTTTATCTAAGCCTCTAACAAACCCTCTGCTCGCCTCTAGCACACGGTACTCTGGTGGGGTGCCCTTCAATTGATGCAAATCATGCCACTTTTGTATAAAATTGTAGATTGCATCCTTGTTCCTATCTCGGTCATCCCCGTAAAGGTAGGTGGCTTCAAGTCTTTCAGGAGGGGAGCTTCCCTAGAGCTCTCTCCTTTGTGGTTACTAGGAAGAGAAGTATCTTTCCTAGTAAGCTCTAGAGGAATAGGAGGGGTTTCTCTTTCCTTCCTAGCTAGGAAAGAGGTGACGTGAGTCTCAAGTGAGATCATTTGAGACTTTAGCTGCTGAATGAGAGATGTGATGCTACCAAGGTCTCTCTCTAATTTAAGGGTTTGCTCTTTCAAGTCTACAAACTGATCATGAGTGACAAACTCATCCTTTGTGCTTACTAGGAAGAGAAGTATCTTTCCTTTGTGCTTACTAGGAAGAGAAGTATCTTTCCTAGTAAGCTCTAGAAGTATCTTTCCTTTGTGCTTACTAGGAAGAGAGCTCTCTCCTTTGTGCTTACTAGGAAGAGAAGTATCTTTCCTAGTAAGCTCTAGAGGAATAGGAGGGGTTTCTCTTTCCTTCCTAGCTAGGAAAGAGGTGACGTGAATCTCAAGTGAGATCATTTGAGACTTTAGTTGCTGAATGAGAGATGTGATGCTACTAAGATCTCTCTCTAATTTAAGGGTTTGCTCTTTCAAGTCTACAAACTGATCATGAGTGACAAACTCATCGGCTCTTTCTCTCCTAAATTTTCTTCTACTTCTTGCCCTAATTCTACTTCTTCCATTCTAGAATCAGGATCCTCTAGTTGCTCTTTAGATGGAGAACGTGAGTCTCAAGTGAGATCATTTGAGACTTTAGCTGCTGAATGAGAGATGTGATGCTACCAAGATCTCTCTCTAATTTAAGGGTTTGCTCTTTCAAGTCTACAAACTGATCATGAGTGACAAACTCATCGGCTCTTTCTCTTCTAAATTTTCTTCTACTTCTTGCCCTAATTCTACTTCTTCCATTCTAGAATCAGGATCCTCTAGTTGCTCTTTAGATGGAGAAGTGTATTCAACTACTTGTTTCCCTTTAGATTCCATGTTATTCAGCTTAAACTTGATTGCAAATTCGAAAAGAATTACTCCCATCCAAGAGGAGGGGATGAGGAGAGAAGCTCCCTTGTGGGATGTGATCTTCTTGCACGCATGTCTCTGTTGGTCCCCACTGACGGTTTCGTGCGTGAGCTTTGACGGTCATCTGGCTGCGCCTGTTGACTCCTCGTTGTGCGTGCAAACATGCTCCGATACCAGTGCTGCGTTGCCTCCAAGGAATCCCCTCACTTTTTAGGGGAGCTCTCTCTCTACACACGACACGAGGTGGATGAGGAAAGCTTCTTGCCGGCTGAATTCCTGGAACGCACACGGAGGTTCATGTCTATCTCTGCCGCCCAGCTACGTGATGAGACGACTTATTCTCTCTCTCTCTCTCTCTCTCTAATTTCCATGAAAGCCATTAGTCATGGCCTCTCACATGAGTGCCACTTGGCACTCATGTGAGTATCCTTCTTTAGATGTCTAAGAGGTGGTTCATACTCCTTACACACACCTCATAAAGGATACTCAACATAACAGCCTTCTTGTCCAAAGGCAAGTCACATAGGGAACAAGTACCATTCTTCATAATAGCATCGGATTCTGGTCACATAACAACCCTCCAATTGTTTGAATTTTGTCCATCATTAAAGGAAACATTAAAAGCTAGTGGCAACCATTTTATACCAAATAAATGCGAAGGAAGAATCATTGAAGCATGAGTGAGTATGATAAGACAAATGTGATCTAACGTACTATGTCTCAAAGTATGCACCAATCAATTTGGCATAGATTTTGCCCATCAATACTTGCTCTCTCATTTGTAACCGCATCATGAATATCTATGTCAGAAATGGAATTATCTATGTTTTTGTTCAAAACTTGCATAGGTTGATAATTTGCAAGAGTAGGGGTTACATATGGCTGTCCACTAGTGAAAAGAGGCAACACAATGTCATACACATCATATGAGCTAATACAAGTCTCCTTGATACATGAAACTAAAGGTTGCACCACATCCTCCATTAAAAACAATATCTCGTTTCTTAGTTTGTGGATACTATAGGTGATAGCCTTTTTTGTCAGAATCTTACCCAACAAAAATGCATTTCACAGCATTATCTTTCCATTTTTTGCATTATTGCTTAATTATTAATGCATATGCCAAAGAACCAAAAACATGCAGTTAAACAACTGATGGATTGCGACCGTGCAAAGCCTTTTAAGGAGTGATGGATTGTAGTGCCATAGTAACTTGTAAGACATTGTTAAGTACATATGCAACACACAATATGGCCTCAAGCTAGAAATTATGAGGTAATGCCTCACTTTTGATCATGCATCTTTTCATTTCAATGAGAGACTTGCTTTTCCTCTCTCCAATACCATTGTGGTGTGCTGTATATGATATTGTAGATTGGTGTTTTATCCCATGCTCAACCAAAAAAGCATGGAATTCAGAAGACTTATACTTAGCCTCCTCGATCAGAACATAGGGTGCTCATTTTACATGTTGATAAGTTTGCAACCATGAACATGAATTGTTGAAGCACATTAACATGCTGAACTTTGACTTTAGTGGGTAGACCCATGCATGCCTGGAAAAGTCATCAATAAAAGTCACGAAGTATAGGTAATTGCCAAAAGATGGCGTCTGCACATGATCAATAAACATCACTATGAACAAGCTGCATGAACAACATTGTGAATAATCTGCAATATCTTACTCAAAATGAAGCCCTCACATACATGTTTGGATGGTGCCTCAAGCCTTGGTGAAGAGGACACTATTGCATTTTTACAGATGTAGCAAACTAGCAATTGAGATGACTAACGCGTGCATGCCAAAGTTTTGCATCTAAGATGGCGTGCAAATCTTGTACTACACATGCATAATCATCCATAGTTTTTTCATAATTTATGAGCTTATATAGCCCACAACACAACATACTAGATGCAATAATTTTGTCCATCATGAACTAAAAGACGTGTCATCGAAAAACTTTATGATCAAGCCAGTCTTGGCTAGTGGAGACATTGATAACGATTTTTTTTTTGGATCCTTGGCACATATAGAGGATCTAACAATGTGAGTGTATTGCCATTAGCAACCGTAAATACAATTTGTCCAACTCCTATGATGGGATATGAGACGTAATCGTGCATGTAACGATATTTCTATGAGGGGAAAGCTCAAGTGAGGTGAAGAAACTACATTGCGAGGTAATATGTTTGTTTGCACCACTATCAAAGTACTGAAAGTCTGAGTCCACATTAGACATACAAGGATCATGACTTTATGGGTTATAACTACATTATGTAGTAAATGCCTATTCTTCATTCGTAGTAAGTTGGTCGACTCAGGCTTAGGAGCGGAAGTGTCCGCAATAACACTGTTGTGCGTATCTTCTTTGCTTCGTTAAGAGAAAGTTTTAGATAGTTGTTGATGATATGACCATTTGTCTTACATTATTTACGAAATTGCTTTTGTTGATGCTCCCTCTTCTCACCTTCGTCATCCTTCTTTGATTTTGTACTAGTTACAAATTTCTACCTACTAGAGGAAGAGCCACTTTTACCCTTGCTCCTCTATCTAACAACAAAGGCTTGATTTTGAACATGCATAATGGATGTGTTCTTCCTAGATTGGTCCTCTTGAAGCAAAACAAAAACTAACTTTTCAAATGTTTAGGCATTTGGGTTGTCTTTGATCATCAATTGAAGAGTGGAAGCAAAACTTTGATAAGAATCATGTAGCAAGAAAGTTTCATTCACAACCATTAATGGCTCCCTCAAATCTTTGACCTTTGTGAGAACATTGTCCATAGAATCACCTTCATTCATATGACATCCACTGCCCCATGGTGTACATTTGGGCTCTATGATTGGGACTAAAAACAATATGCAACCCTAAAACTTTTATCAAGAAGATGTAATGGCTCATAGAGCAAAAGTAGTTCTAAAGAAAACCATTTCTAAGGAAAATTGGCAAGAAGCTCATTAAGAAGCATAGAAAAGCTCAATATGGGGAGAGAGAAAAATAAAGACCATGTATACAATGATATCTTAATTGTAGTACTTGCATTGTAATTGCCCAGTTTATCAGTGAAATCAAACATTTCTTTTCAGATGTGGATAGAGTAATATTTAGCTCCTTGCTATCTAAATAGGGAGCATGCTCACTATGCTCTAGAAGCTTGTATCGTGAAGTGAACTTGATGGCTTTCATGATTAGAGAGATGCAATTTCATCATTTTTCACATTCTCATTTGAATTTCTTTCTTAGTTTGGGTTTCGCTTTATTTGTGGAGAGTTTTAGATTATTGAACTTCTATTTGTTGGCAAGTAGTTAACATTTGGAATGCCTTATATTTTCTAGGATAAATTCCTAATTGAATTTATTAGTATGCTTGAACATGTGGACTTTAGTTGACATTCTAGAATGGATTCGGTTTTGGCCCCAAGTAAAGAGGATTATGAAGACTCAAGGAGAAATGATTAAAAATTTGAATGGAATTGTTATAAAAACTGGGATATGAGGGTCTTCCCTTCAGGCATGGTCTTCCCTACGAGTGGGCCTTTAACGGGGTATTAGCTAAGTAACGATTCCCTAACCGACGCGGAGTTTTTGGGGGAAACTTGGGCATTCAAATGTAGAATTTTTAACCAAAACTAGAAAAGGAATTAAGCCTTCAAAAGGCCAAAGATTTAAAGTGGACAAACTATATGTGGGGATGCTTGTTGGCATTGGGGTGAAAGGGGGGGAGGTTTTTTGGGGGGCAGGGGGAGAGAGAGAGAGAGAGAGAGAGAGAGAGAGAGAGAGAGAGAGAGAGAGAGAGAGAGAGAGAGAGAGAGAGAGAGAGAGAGAGAGAGAGAGAGAGAGAGAGAGAGAGAGAGAGAGAGAGAGAGAGAGAGAGAGAGAGAGAGAGAGAGAGAGAGAGAGAGAGAGAGAGAGAGAGAGAGAGAGAGAGAGAGAGAGAGAGAGAGAGAGAGAGAGAGAGAGAGAGAGAGAGAGAGAGAGAGAGAGAGAGAGAGGGGAGGGGAGGGGAGGGGAGGGGAGGGGAGGGGAGGGGGGGCGCGGGCGCGGGCGCGGGCAGGAGAGAGGGAGAGAGAGAGAGAGAGAGAGAGAGAGAGAGAGAGAGAGAGAGAGAGAGAGAGAGAGAGAGAGAGAGAGAGAGAGAGAGAGAGAGAGAGAGAGAGAGAGAGAGAGAGAGAGAGAGAGAGAGAGAGAGAGAGAGAGAGAGAGAGAGAGAGAGAGAGAGAGAGAGAGAGAGAGAGAGAGAGAGAAGAAAGAAAGTCATATTAACGTCTTCTGGAGACCAAACTTGGTCTATGAGACAAAAACCATGTACAAGTGTAGTAACCCTGTGTAAAAGATAAAATGAAATAAAAAGTATATCGCTACACAAAGCTATATAGGGCTGGAAAAGGCTGGGGAGACGTGGCTCTGACTCTGCAGATAGTGGCCACCTAATACATGGGGGGATCCAAAATGTGAGTAAAACGCCCTAGCTACTGGTGATGGGTGGAGGTGGGTGTAGTATGTGGTACATCGGTGGTGGTCTGAGTGCCTCCTGAAGGAAGACAACCCATGGGGTAGTGGTACGCCTATGCTCCATCATGTGGTCGTAGGCAATCCTGATGTGTGAGATATCCTCCTGATATAGTCGTGGTCGACGATATCCGCCCATGCGTGTGGTCGTAGGCAATCTTGATGCGTGGATATCCTCCTGATATAGTCGTGGTCGACGATATCCGCCCATGCGTGGTCGGCGCCGTGCTCTCTGTGCTGCCCCTGGTGGAGCGTGAGCCCTATAGATGGACCTCTCTGATGTAGCTCAACTTGCTGAAAGAACTGGGTAATGGTCTGCTGGGTACTCACCCGTGGCTGATGTATGGGCTGTAGTGACCGCTCTCGCCTCTCGTATGCCTGCTGTGAGAAAGCGTCCCAAGCGTCTCTGGTCTCCCATAGTCATGCACAGCTGGAACGACTCCTCGATCAGGAACTGTGCTCGTAGGTCTAAGTATGCTGAACATCTGATAACAAAATGCTCCTCACTCTCTACCTCTGTCTGGCATACTGGGCACCACCTCTCCTCACGGGGGACTCCCTTGGACCGACCCCTCTCAATCTCGAGCTGATGTGATGAAACCCGGAGCTGCCCAATGACGACTCGTAGGTGGTGGGGAAGGTAGGTCTGCATGTATCTCGGAATCTTGATGAAGCCCGTGCCCGATATATGTAGAAAATGCTCGCGGTAGTAGAGTATTTTCGGTGGCAATGTACCCCTAGGGCTCACCCATGTCCTCTGTATGTAGGTATGCCATATCTCCTGACGAATGATTCTATTCCTCTCTTGATGAGAGAGCGAGTAGGTGGGTGCATGAGAGTCGTACTGTAGTGGTGGTAGCCTGTCTAATTCAAAGCCATGGTGGGCAAGCCAGTCTCGTGTCTGTGCATACCATGAGGAGGTGTCGCCTGCTAATGCCATATCTCGTGATGCCTCGAAAGCACGATAAGCAATGCGCTCTGTATCCATGCTCCGAAGTCTGTGTAATAGGCATACTGTCTGGAATAGTGCCTCAACTAGCATCGGTGGTGCAGCGAGCTCTGCTCTAATGATATCATGTGGTACTGAAGGCTTGCTACGGATAAGTCTTGCAATCATGAGGATCTGTGGCCTCTCTAATGCTGTCTGGATACTGTCTGTGGCCTCTCTAATGAAGTCTGTGTAATAGGCATACTATCTGGAATAGTGCCTCAACTAGCATCGGTGGTGTAGCGGATAAGTCTTGCAATCATGAGGATCTGTGGCCTCTCTAATGAAGTCTGTGTAATAGGCATACTGTCTGGAATAGTGCCTCAACTAGCATCGGTGGTGCAGCGAGCTCTGCTCTAATGATATCATGTGGTACTGAAGGCTTTCTGCGGATAAGTCTTGCAATCATGAGGATCTGTGGCCTCTCTAATGCTGTCCATACTGATGTAGCTAATCCTGGTCCCCATATGGCTGCCCCATACATGTGAGAGTGAGAGAGAGAGAGAGAGAGAGAGAGAGAGAGAGAGAGAGGAGAGAGAGAGAGAGAGAGAGAGAGAGAGAGAGAGAGAGAGAGAGAGAGAGAGAGAGAGAGAGAGAGAGAGAGAGAGAGAGAGAGAGAGAGAGAGAGAGAGAGAGAGAGAGAGAGAGAGAGAGAGAGAGAGAGAGAAAGAAGAAGTGTTTTTACGTCTATTAGGAGGCCGAACTCGGCCTATGAGACAAATCAATGTACATGGGTGTTTCTTCTGTCAATCGGAAAAAGATAAAAGTGCTGAAAAAAAAGCTTGCAAGGCTGATATAGATCTGTGTAGCATGCATGTAGAGATACCCAGGAAAGTGGGAGGGGGGGATGGTGAACGAAGTGCTATATCTATAGCCTATATGCAAAAGGGTAGTACAAGCATGATAATGCATCTGAATGACTAACTAGCTCCATCCTGTACTAGTGGGCGGGTGTAATATGTGGTACATGGGTGGAGGTGGAGTCAAGGCCTCCCTGATGGCTGCATCGGGATCCGCCATCATCTGGGATTGTCTCTCCTCCATGGCTCGATGGTCACGAGCCTGAATGTCTGCAATCTTGTGTCTGTGAAGTCTGAGGGCCCCATATCCTATAGCACGGAGTCGTCTCCTAGCTCGAGAGGTCTGAGCCTGCTGAAGAGTCACCCCTCTCGATGTGTGAGCTAAGGGGGGGAGGGCTATTGCATGTCGTGCAATGAAGAAGTCAGTGAGCTGACTCTGTCTCCCTCGTGTCTGGGCAGCTGCAGTAGGCTGGAGGAGAGAATCTCTGTGACTCTGAATCTCTAGTAAGAATCGCCCGAGCTGTCGCTGATCTCTAGAGCCCATGATCTCTCGGAGGGTGGGCTGCCCTGTAAATAGAGTCTCCCTCCTCTCTGGGAATGTTTGTGGCTCTGCCTATCTCAATCTCTAGTCGGTGTGATGAGATCCTCAACTGGCCAATAGCTACCCTCGAGCTATGAGGCATGTAGGTATCCATGTAGCGTGGTCGCTGGATGAAACCATCTGCTAGTATGTCCAAGAACTGGTCTTGATAGTGCGATAGTCTCGATCCCATGTGTGGTGTATGCCATGTCTGACTAATGTAGAGCTTCCAAAGGTCCTGTCTGAGCACAAGATTCCTCTCATGACGTGAGAGGTGGATGTGAGGTGAGTCTGGGTCATACTGAAAAGGTGGCAATCTATCCATATCAAGTCCGAGAGAGAGAGAGAGAGAGAGAGAGAGAGAGAGAGAGAGAGAGAGAGAGAGAGAGAGAGAGAGAGAGAGAGAGAGAGAGAGAGAGAGAGAGAGAGAGAGAGAGAGAGAGAGAGAGAGAGAGAGAGAGAGAGAGAGAGAGAGAGAGATTAACGTTTTCTGAAGGCCAAATTTGGTTTTTTGAGGCCAAATTTGGCCTATGAGACAAAACCATGTACAACTGTAGTAACCCCTTCATTGAAATAAAATAAAATGGAAAAGTACTTGCTACACAAAACTGTGTAGGCTGAACCTGGAAACAACCAGAGGATAGTGTACCGGGTGACGGAGAGGTAGTGGGGATAATGTAGTGGTGCGTGGGGAGATGTGGCTCTGATTCTACAGATAATGACCACCTAATACAGGGGGGCTTGATGACGGGAGTGAGTATGTATATCCTAGCTGCATATAATGGGTGGAGGTGGGTGGAGTATGTGGTACATCGGCGGCAGTCTGAGTGCCTCCTGAAGGAAGGCTACCCAGGTGGTGGTGTGCCTGTGCTCCATCATGTGGTCATGGACTATCCTGATGCGTGAGATATCCTCCCGGTACAGTCGTGGTTGTCTGTATGTGATCGACTCGCACTCTCTGCACCACTGCCTGCTAGAGGTTTAGCCCTATGCCTCTGGAAGTTGGGCTCGTCTAATGTAGCCCATCTCACTGAAAGAACCGAGTAATGATCCGTTGTGAACTCATCGGTGTCTGATGCGTGGGCCGTAGCAACTGCTCACGTCTCTCATACGCTGCTGTGAGGAATCGTCCCAACCTCTGCTTGTCTCCAATGGTCATGCACAACTGCAGTGACTCCTCTATATGGAACTCTGCTTGTAGATCTGAGTATGTTGACATCTGGTAACAAAGTGCTCCTCACTCTCTATCTTTGTGTGTGTGATGAAACTCAAAGCTTCCCAATGATGTCTTTGAGGTGGTGGGGTAAGTATGTCTCTATGTATCACGGGGTCTCAATGAAGCCCTTGTCTGAGATCTATAGAAAATGCTTGCGGTAGTGGAGCATTTTCGGTGGCAATGTATCCCTGGGGCTAATCCATGTCCTCTGTATATATGTATGCCATATCTCCTGGCGAATGACCTTGTTCCTCTCCTGGTGGGAGAGCGAATAGGTGGGGGCCTGTAAGTCATTCTGCAATGGTAGTAGCATGTCTATGTCGAATCCATGATGGGCCAGTCAGTCTCATGTCTGCGCGTACCATGAGGATGTGTCTCCTGCTAGTGCCATGTCGCGTGATGCCTGGAAAGCTCTCTGTGTCCATACTCTGGATCCTGTGTAATAGGCATACTGTATGGAACAGTGCCTCTACTAGCATCGGTGGTGCAACGAGCCCTATTTTGACGATATCATGTGGTACTAAAGGCTTGCTGCGGATGAGTCTAGCAATCATGAGAATCTGTGTCCTCTCCAATGCTGTCCATGCTGATGTAGCTAATCCTGGCCCCCATATGGCTGCTCCATACATGAGCGTTGGCGTAACCCGAGTGTCGAAGAGCCAACCCTTTGTGTAGGGCTCTTGAAAATGTGCCTGGTGGCATTGTCTCTCCATCAAGGCTAGTGCTGCATATCCACGTGTGATGCGATCCCGGGCTGCCTGAGACATAGAGAAAACCCCAGACGTTGCTCTGAATGTCACTTTGAGATAGACATATGATTTGACTACCTCAATCAGTCCGCTTGTTGTTGTGAAAGGACTATGTCTTCTCACGTGTGCTGATGTATGAAAAATCATAACCTTGGTTTTACCAAGGTTCACAGATAGATCTCTATGTACGTAGAAGTCGTCTAGGCCGCATAGGTGGTGTTATTGACCTTCCACAGACTCCACAGACTTTGAAACTAGCACAATATCATCAGCATATAAAAGAATATGAACAGTAGTCCCTCGTACCTCAATGCCCTCCCCTCCTTGCTGTCCTATGAAGTCCACTATCTCATCAATGTATAGATCAAAGAGGGTGGGTGAAAGAGGGCATCCTTGCTTCACCCATACATACATACATACATACATACATACATACATACATACATACATACATACATGCATACATACAAACATACATACATACATACATACATACATACATACATACATACATACATACATACATACATGCATACATATGTATGTACGTACATATAAGTAGATACAAACCTACATGGATATTACATACATACACATGCATATTTGTAATAAATTTTGTATTATGTAATTATATACATACAAACATACATGTATAGTATAGTATAGATAATAGGACAAACATGGACATATATAGTATAGATTATTGAGTTTCGATTAGTCCCTACACAATTCAACATTCACAGTGATGTCGATAGATTAATGAGTCTAGATTAGTCCTTACACAATTCAACATTCACCATGATGTCTGTACTAAGTAGTCTGATCAATCATCATAGAAGAGTACCCTTGGCTTAGAAGGGCAAAGGCCAAGGATGGAACTTTTGTCTAAGCTCCATAAGTGCATTAGAAGGAGAACATGGGAAATCCAACATATCTTGCTAACTCAAGATGATAAGACCCATACATAAAATTATACACAAATGAGTCTCTACACCTTTATGGATTTTCATGTCTTCTTCATTCTCCATGCTTTTTCATTGCATGTATAGGACATTTTGGATAGGATTTTAAATAATTTCTTATCTCTCCTAAGCAGAGTATAATTTTGGGTATCTTTTGGACCATTAAAAAAATAGCATGCAAAGCAACGCATTGCGAACGTAGCAACGTTGCGAAGTTGCAATTGCGAAGTTGCAAACCGTTCGCAACGCGTTGCGATGCAACTATGGTCGGGGGCCCTTGATACCCTTCCTCTCTGCGAGAGTGCTCAACTCTGTCTCTAGCACTGTCCCATATAACTTGGCCAATATGGGACTAATTATGATCGTCCGATATGTAGCTGGAAGCCTGGATCCATACTGTCTCCTTACTTATGAATAGGCACTATGGTGTGCTTAGTCCATGAGTTAGGGAACCCTACAACCAGTGCATCGTTGAAGAGGTGGGCAATGAGCGGTGCTAGAGTCGTGCATCCATAGGTGCTCTTCCTATAAACTAAACTGGTCATGGGCTCTGCCATGCTGCAGATGTGAAATAGCACGAGTCACCATGGTAGGTGTGAAGGAGTAAGATGTAGTGGGAAGTGATCTTTGCGGCGTGGGAATGGGGGGCTGGTCCGGAATTTGGTATCGCTCTATGCGTAGCTATGCCAAATGCTCGGTTCTCGAATGGGTGTCTGCTGTCTCCTCTCCCTCAAATGTCGCAACTTGCCATGCCATTGCACTATCCCGACTCATGAGCAAATGGTAGATATCCCAGTACTATATCTCCTCCCACTCTTATCGCTTGCGGCGAGTAAGGCTTTGCATGCGACACTGTGCCTGTCTGTATCCCCTCTATGCTCTAAAATCCGTAGATGTTTCTTGAGTTCCTGACAATCTTCATCGTACCAACAGTTCTGGGGCATGGATCCTATGCGTGGAGGATCTGTATGTGTGCGATGAGGAAAGCTGTGGATAGTTGAGTCATGAAGGATGGTGGTGATTTGTGACGTGAGTGTGTCCAAAGGTGAGGATGGATCGAGGGAGAGTAGGCTAGTGTGTAAGTGGTGTGCGTACAAGTGTGCGCTCAGTGTCTGAGTGTATTGTGGTGTGTGGCTCAATGGGTCAGGGAGGGTCTAATGGGATAGGAGATGAAAGTGTGAATGTGATAAACATATGGTAAGCACCAAATGGTCATCGTCCAATACTAAGTGAGGCGATAAGTGAGGCTCCAGAGATGGTACCTAGAATGTGGTCGACCGTGCTCTCACCCCCTCCGTGAGGGAAGCAAGTAAGTCCGCCCAAGCCTGGCCAACGGTTCATCCAATTATATAACAAGATGGTGTTGGCTCCCTAGCTCAAGCAGATGTTTGCCATACCCGGTGGTGTCCTGACCCATATCTACTGACGCTCTGCTGGTGCTCGTCATCCAGGTGTTTGCCCCTCAAATGTGGATGGCCCATGTCGTATGCCTCACACTAATGTGACTCGGTGCGGCCATTGAAGTCCCCCATAAGGAAGACTTTATCTAGGGTTCTCTAGTGTAGTATCTCATTTGCAAGTGCTGTGTATGGCGAGTCTCTGTCTCTGGTCAGTCCCCCAAGGTCCTGTCCTGCGTATAGGGATCGGCCTAGTGGGAAGTAGCATATGGCAATGTAAATCAAGCTCCTTGGTGCTATCTCCATGCAAACCCACATGTGTCATGCCTCCTCATCTTTTCTTATGATATGGATCCGGCCCTGTATCTCCTCTCTAAAATTTAAATATGATGGCAACACCCCCGACCCTCGTGCCATACCCTGTCTCGTCGTGGTCCTAAATATAGATTCCCAATGAAAACCTGCAATGTGAGGTAGGCCTCTCTCTTGGCTCTCTTGGGTCTCTATGATGCAAGCAAAGTCATATGACTCCAGGATCTCCTCGAGTCTGTCTGGTCGTGTCCAGAGTGCCCCGTTGCAGTTCCACACTACTCTTCTGAGTGCTGCCTCCTGCGGTAGTGATGTCTCATAGGCCGCATGGCCCTATTTGATAGGGCATCCGTCTATGAAGACCTTACCATCACGGTAAAAGGCCTTTCTCCTCTCTCGACGTGCTTGGAGTATTTGTGGCATGGAAGCACATCGGTATGCTACCTGCATCCTCGTGAGGTCCTCGTCCATGTGAAGGGCGCCACCGGGTAGTCCATGTAGTATTGATCGATGTCTAAAAAAGGAAGTCCATGTCTCCTCGGAGCTCATTTGAAGGACGAGTGTTCGCAAACGAGATGTATCCCTCCCCACCCTCCATGCGCCTGTGAAGGGCATGCTCTCGTATCCAAGTCGATGACAAATGTCGATGGTGTCTGCCCTCCGGTGATGTTCCCTCCCATAGGTCCGTAATTCGAATGTGTCGAATTCTCTCCTCCTCGAGTGTATCCTGAAACCGTGTGAGCTCTTCCTTCTTCACGTCTTCCTTGACTTCCTCACTTCTTCTTTGACCTCTTTTTTAATATTGTTATTTACTACTTCCACCCAATTATTTTGTGTTGCTTCCATCTCTAATCTAATGTGTACTTGCATGTCCATCATCCAATCATTCTTGATTTCCTCTTTTAATTCATCTAGCTTTGTGATCTCTCCTTCTTCTTTGGAAATCTTGAGCTGAATGATTTCTTCTTGAAGGTTATGTCTCAGCTTTCCATTCATCTCGGTCTTCTTCAAGAATTTTGACATGCTCTTCTAGGGTTCTTATTCTGTCTGTGGCCTTCCTCATTTCTTGATTGGGTACTCTGTCTGCTTCCTTCTTTGCCTCTCTGATTGCTTTAGTAATCATGTCCTCCACTTCCTTTCTTTCAATCCATGCCATGTTGCTTCTCAATTGGTATACAACTCCTCCAAGAGCTTGGAATCCTTGAGAGGCTGTTAGGGTTTGTGCCCCTTACGTTCACAGCAGGCCGAACTCGACATGAGATCTGTGAGGGTCCTCTCACGACAAAGTGCTGGTGGGGTGAACTGCAGAGCGCTTTGGGGGAGCTCACGGCAGAGCTTCTATTAGGGTTTGCGTGATCGATGGGAGACGGGAGAGCCTTCTGTTAGACCTAGGGTTCACATCTCTCACGACAGAGAGCTTGCGACGGCCTGCTGCAGAGAGACTGACGGGGCAGAGGGGCTGACGAGGGCAGAGGCAGAGGGCTCCCACAAGGTAGAGCGACTGACAGAATTAGGGTTCTCGTGAGTCGATGGGAGAGTCTTCTGTTAGACCTAGGGTTCGCGTCTCTCGTGACAGAGCGCTGGCGACGGCATGCTGCAGAGTGACTGACGGCGGCAAAGGGCTCCAGCCTCCGACGGGGCAGAGGGGCTGATGAGAGAGAGAGAGAGAGAGAGAGAGAGAGAGAGAGAGAGAGAGAGAGAGAGAGAGAGAGAGAGAGAGAGAGAGAGAGAGAGAGAGAGAGAGAGAGAGAGAGAGAGAGAGAGAGAGAGTTTCTAACGTCTATTATTAGGCCGAACTCGACCTATGAGACAAAATCAATATACATGGTTTGTGTCTTCGATCAAACGGAAAAACAAAAGCGTGCTGAAAATAAAAAAACCGATGCGAAACTAGGTGAAAAGAAAACCAGAGTCTCCGAAACGTGTGTGTGGAGAGTCTATAAGGGCGTATATATGAGAGTGCTATCTCTATGGTAGCCTATTTGCAAGAGGGTGATGCAAGTATGAGAATGCATCTAAGTGGCATAAAAACCCCAACTAGTGCTCATATGTGGTACATAGGCGGAGGCAGGGTCAAGGCTGCCCGAATGACTGCAGTGGGGTCGGACATCATCTCGGCCCATCTGTCCTCAATGGATCGATGAGAGCGGGCCTCTATATCTGCAATCTATCTAATGACTGTGTAATCTCTGTGTCCGATAGCCTCTAGCTCGGGGTCGTCTCATAGCACGAGAGGTCTCAGCCTGCTGAAGAGTCACCCCTCTCTGAGTGACGTGGGGGAGCCGGTGCATGTCAGGTGGTGAAGAAATCAGTGATCTGTGTGTGTCTCCTGCCAATCGGGGCTGTTGTGGTGGGCTGGAGCAGGGAATCTCTCTGGCACAGTATCTCTAGTAAGAATTGCCCTAACTGACCCTGATTTCTAGAGGCCATGATCTCACGAAGGGTAGGGTATCATGTGAATAGAGCCTCTTATCTGCTCCTGATATCATCATATGCCTTGCATCGGCATACAAAGTGGTCCTCATCCTCTACCTCTACCCCACATATACGACAAATCCTCTCCTCTCTGGGGGTGTCTGCTGCTCTGCCAGCCTCAATCTCTAGTCGGTGTGAGGATACCCTGAGTTGGCCAATCGCTACTTTCAAACGATGAGGCATGTATGTGTCCATGCAGTGTGGTCTCTGGATGAAGCTGTCTGCTAGAAAGTCCAAGAACTGATCTCGATAGTGTAACAGTCTGGATCCAAGGGCTGAAGTGAACCACGTCTGACTAGTGTACAGCTGCCAGAGATCCTGCCAGAGAGGCGGACATGGGGAGAGTATGGGTCATACTGGAAGGGTGGTAGTCTGTCCATATCCCTCCCCACCCTCCATGCGCCTGTGAAGGGCATGCTCTCGTATCCAAGTCGATGACAAATGTCGATGGTGTCTGCCCTCCGGTGATGTTCCCTCCCATAGGTCCGTAATTCGAATGTGTCGAATTCTCTCCTCCTCGAGTGTATCCTGAAACCGTGTGAGCTCTTCCTTCTTCACGTCTTCCTTGACTTCCTCACTTCTTCTTTGACCTCTTTTTTAATATTGTTATTTACTACTTCCACCCAATTATTTTGTGTTGCTTCCATCTCTAATCTAATGTGTACTTGCATGTCCATCATCCAATCATTCTTGATTTCCTCTTTTAATTCATCTAGCTTTGTGATCTCTCCTTCTTCTTTGGAAATCTTGAGCTGAATGATTTCTTCTTGAAGGTTATGTCTCAGCTTTCCATTCATCTCGGTCTTCTTCAAGAATTTTGACATGCTCTTCTAGGGTTCTTATTCTGTCTGTGGCCTTCCTCATTTCTTGATTGGGTACTCTGTCTGCTTCCTTCTTTGCCTCTCTGATTGCTTTAGTAATCATGTCCTCCACTTCCTTTCTTTCAATCCATGCCATGTTGCTTCTCAATTGGTATACAACTCCTCCAAGAGCTTGGAATCCTTGAGAGGCTGTTAGGGTTTGTGCCCCTTACGTTCACAGCAGGCCGAACTCGACATGAGATCTGTGAGGGTCCTCTCACGACAAAGTGCTGGTGGGGTGAACTGCAGAGCGCTTTGGGGGAGCTCACGGCAGAGCTTCTATTAGGGTTTGCGTGATCGACGGGAGACGGGAGAGCCTTCTGTTAGACCTAGGGTTCACATCTCTCACGACAGAGAGCTTGCGACGGCCTGCTGCAGAGAGACTGACGGGGCAGAGGGGCTGACGAGGGTAGAGGCAGAGGGCTCCCACAAGGTAGAGCGACTGACAGAATTAGGGTTCTCGTGAGTCGATGGGAGAGTTTTCTGTTAGACCTAGGGTTCGCGTCTCTCGTGACAGAGCGCTGGCGACGGCATGCTGCAGAGTGACTGACGGCGGCAAAGGGCTCCAGCCTCCGACGGGGCAGAGGGGCTGACGAGAGAGAGAGAGAGAGAGAGAGAGAGAGAGAGAGAGAGAGAGAGAGAGAGAGAGAGAGAGAGAGAGAGAGAGAGAGAGAGAGAGAGAGAGAGAGAGAGAGAGAGAGAGAGAGAGAGAGAGAGAGAGTTTCTAACGTCTATTATTAGGCCGAACTCGACCTATGAGACAAAATCAATATACATGGTTTGTGTCTTCGATCAAACGGAAAAACAAAAGCGTGCTGAAAATAAAAAAACCGATGCGAAACTAGGTGAAAAGAAAACCAGAGTCTCCGAAACGTGTGTGTGGAGAGTCTATAAGGGCGTATATATGAGAGTGCTATCTCTATGGTAGCCTATTTGCAAGAGGGTGATGCAAGTATGAGAATGCATCTAAGTGGCATAAAAACCCCAACTAGTGCTCATATGTGGTAAATAGGCGGAGGCAGGGTCAAGGCTGCCCGAATGACTGCAGTGGGGTCGGACATCATCTCGGCCCATCTGTCCTCAATGGATCGATGAGAGCGGGCCTCTATATCTGCAATCTAATGACTGTGTAATCTCTGTGTCCGATAGCCTCTAGCTCGGGGTCGTCTCATAGCACGAGAGGTCTCAGCCTGCTGAAGAGTCACCCCTCTCTGAGTGACGTGGGGGAGCCGGTGCATGTCAGGTGGTGAAGAAATCAGTGATCTGTGTGTGTCTCCTGCCAATCGGGGCTGTTGTGGTGGGCTGGAGCAGGGAATCTCTCTGGCACAGTATCTCTAGTAAGAATTGCCCTAACTGACCCTGATTTCTAGAGGCCATGATCTCACGAAGGGTAGGGTGTCATGTGAATAGAGCCTCTTATCTGCTCCTGATATCATCATATGCCTTGCATCGGCATACAAAGTGGTCCTCATCCTCTACCTCTACCCCACATATACGACAAATCCTCTCCTCTCTGGGGGTGTCTGCTGCTCTGCCAGCCTCAATCTCTAGTCGGTGTGAGGATACCCTGAGTTGGCCAATCGCTACTTTCAAACGATGAGGCATGTATGTGTCCATGCAGTGTGGTCTCTGGATGAAGCTGTCTGCTAGAAAGTCCAAGAACTGATCTCGATAGTGTAACAGTCTGGATCCAAGGGCTGAAGTGAACCACGTCTGACTAGTGTACAGCTGCCAGAGATCCTGCCAGAGAGGCGGACATGGGGAGAGTATGGGTCATACTGGAAGGGTGGTAGTCTGTCCATATCCAATCCATGTCCCTCAAACCATGCCCTAACCTAAGAATACCAAGCTCTCTCATACCCTGACTCAAAGGCCTGTATCGCCGCCTCAAATGCTTTATGTGTGAGTCTATCTGCTGGGAGCTCCCTCATCCTATGAATGAAACATATCATCTGGAATAGTGCCTCCAGGATATATGGCCCTCTTGGCTATCACAACCAAGAATAGGTGCTTTGTCAAGCAATCGAGACTCATTGCATAGACATCTTAAAAAGAATGGAAACAGAAATAAACAGCACAAACCTCAAAACCACAACCGAAACAAAGGAGAGAAACATGGGTATGTGTCCTCATAGTAGATGCGAATAGACTTGCTTTATCTAGAGATAGATACCAATCAAATAATGCAACAGGCACACTAGTTGCTTCCTTTTTTTTATGAAGGGAGACCATGGGAGACCTAAACCCCATTGTGTTCACTGTTGAGATGACATCAAGAAGGAACAAGTTTTTCTTTAAATTAAATTTTTTCAATAAATTTAAGAGTTTTGGTTTGGGGGGGAAGGGGTGGGATTTGGGTGCTTATCCAATTCTCATTTGCTTTCAGCCCATTGTAGTGAATGGTTGAAGCTGAGTGACAAACATTTCCTTTTGAGTGATTGGTTAAGCTCCTGGACCGTTTTGTTCTTCAGGGGAAATGGCAATCAGATCTCTTATTCTTGCCTGTTGTTGAATTTCTTTTCTTATGGCTGGCTAAAGCTGAGATATATACCCCCCCCCCCCCCCCCCCCCCCAAAACCACCAAACAAAACCACAAAACACATGCGAGAGAGAGAGAGAGAGAGAGAGAGAGAGAGAGAGAGAGAGAGAGAGAGAGAGAGAGAGAGAGAGAGAGAGAGAGAGAGAGAGAGAGAGAGAGAGAGAGAGAGAGAGAGAGAGAGAGAGAGAGAGAGAGAGAGAGAGAGAGAGAGTGTTTTTTACGTCTATTAGGAGGCCGAACTCGGCCTATGAGACAAATCGATGTACATGGGTGTATCTTCTGTCAATCAGAAAAGATAAAAGTGCTGAAAAGAAACTGGTTAAGCTGATATAGATCTCCGTAGTGTGCATGTGGGGATACCCATGAAAGTGGTGGGGGGTGTATGGAGTGCGATATCTATGATAGTCTATATGCAAAAGGGTAGTGCAAAAGAGAGAGAGAGAGAGAGAGAGAGAGAGAGAGAGAGAGAGAGAGAGAGAGAGAGAGAGAGAGAGAGAGAGAGAGAGAGAGAGAGAGAGAGAGAGAGAGAGAGAGAGAGAGAGAGGGAGGGGGAGGGGGAGGGGGAGGGGGAGGGGGAGGGGGAGGGGGAGGGGGAGGGGGAGGGGGAGGGAGGGAGGGAGGGAGGGAGGGAGGGAGAGAGAGAGAGAGAGAGTAGAGGGAGGGAGAGTCCAATAAATTTAAGGAGTTTTGGTTTTTTGGGGGGGGTGGGATTTGGGTGCTTATCCCATTCTCATTTCCTTTCAGCCCATTGTAGTGAATGGTTGAAGCTGAACATATGCCCAATAAAATAATATTGAAACTCTTTGATTGAATAGATTACACACAATTTTTTCCTATGATCAAATTGTACTTTCCCATAGAGAGCAATCAACAAATAGCATAATAGACCAACCTATAACATTTCTTATCAATCATTTTCATAAAAACACTTCCAATGGCAATATTGGATGCAATAGATAGCTAGCTAGATAGATAGATAGAGAGATAGATAGATAGATAGATAGATAGATAGATAGATAGGTAGGTAGATAGATAGACAGATAGATAAATAGATAGATAGATAGATCCTCAGAGGAAATGGCAATCAGATCTCTTATTCTTGCCTGTTGTTATTTCTTCTCTTATGGCCGGCTAAAGCTGAGATATGACACCACAAGCCCCCCCCCCCCCCCCCCCTCCCCCTTTTTTTCGTGGCCCCCCGGACGCCCTTCCCACCCAAAAAAAGAAAAAGAATACATACACACACACAAAAACATGAGAAGGGAGACCTAGAAAAATGATATCTCAATTTGCATTGCATATTTTACTTCTATCTTGAGCTTCCAAACCAATGCACAACTTCTGATCCAAAATGCAGGGCGTAGTACTAGCAATTGGACCCCTTCAAATGGCATACGTGTAACTTCTGGATTTACGATTACACTTTTTCCTAAGTTTGACAGTTCATTGTTTGAGTTAAAGAGAATATAATATGAGATATTTTCCATACCATTAGGTAAATAAGGGTTGTTTCCATGCAGGCCAGAACAAGACATTTTATTGCTGCCAGAAGTTGTCTCATATGATAGGTGGGAGGATATTCGAAGCAAGGCATCTTCTTCAAGCATTTTTGGGATGAACTCGCACCTAAATAGCAGCTTAAATTCTGATGTTGCTTTGTGCAATCAGCTACATTACATCCTCAACACTGCTCCAACATGGGATAGGTGTGTTTGTGAGTGTTTGTTCATGCTCTGGTCTGAAATCTATTCATGCAAAAGCAGTTGAACGCAAGTATTCCGAGTATTTTGTTTATACTTTTTAAATCAGTCACGTTTTTAGTGATATTGTCGTTATGAATAGGCTGAAATTGCGAGGAGGTGGATTATTGTTCGGAAAATTCGTACGTTTCAAAGGTGCAAGCCAGAGTCTAGAAGCTTTGAATGTGGCAAAGCGTTCAAAGATAAGTCACTATGAAGCAATTCACAAGTGGAGTTTTTTGGCTCTTCTAGGTGTGGTATTTGTGTTTTCAACATGCAAAATCATTTTCATTGAAAAAAAATACTCAAATGCTAGTCTGCCAAAATTGTGCAAAGAAGAGAGAAGTCTATTCCCTTTATCATGTTGCTCTCTTCACATTTTTTTCACGTCGGCATCAAAGTTATTGTTATTGCTTCATATTACTAGTTCTGGCAGGTGAGAAAGTGTAAAATATTGCAAAATTGCATGCAACCCCAAATTTGTCCTCATAGGTGGAAAATGCATGGACAGGATGACAATTATTCTGGACCTGTGTTATTTGAATATCTTGATTCTATATGCATCCTTTCTGCACAAGTGTGTCACAGTCATAACACCTAGTTCTGAAATAATCACTTCTCAATATCTGCAATGCTTGTAGAAGTTTCTCAATGAATCAAGCTAACATGCATATTCTAGTGACATTTCGCATCTTCCGTCAATCGTTTTTTGTCAATGCTACAGGCATCCATCCCGTCACGGAAGTCAAGATGATCTGCCATTTACGTGACAGCCGGCAAGGAATATCTGCTCAACCTGACAAGTTTGAAGTTTGTGTACAGGGAGACTTTGAAGTTGTATTTCAACCATTAGAAGCTGCAAAGCCACGCACAATTGAACTAAGAGAGATATCTTCTCTCTCACTGTATACTTGATTATTAATATTTCTCTATTTGTTATTTGTCTTTGAAGTTTCATATATTTTGACTTTTTAGTGTTTGTGTTTTTTGTATAGAAGTGCTATAAATAGTGGATAACATTTGATGTATACATACATTAATTTGATTTTCTATTTTGGAGGTTTCCTTGCTTCCTCTACCAGACTTTCCCTTCAAACATCCACATTTTTTTATTGTTTTGTTTTGTTTTTTCTTTATAAAGGAAGTTCGGCTACAGCCTACTCTCCCAAGCTTTAATTAATAGAAAGAACAACTGTACACATGAACGGGCCTAGCACCCATGGGATTCCCCGAATCCCACAAAGCAAGGGTTGCTCACAAAACTTGCTAGAACTAGAGAACATACAAAGAAGATTAATAACCCTTTCGTCCCCCTCATGGGGGCCCACTTGAATCTAATCTTGTTGCTCTCGAGGAAGAACACCCTATGATATCTAAATGGCGGGGACTTCTTACAATTGGAAATTATTTTGCCTAAAAGGAAAAGAGATTTTTTGATCGACCATTCTTTAGGAGGATTGTCAAAGTTGGCAGCACCTCTTTCCAGATCTTCCAGATTCCAGAGGGTCTCTCCTCTTATAGCATTCCACAATGCTGAAGGACAACCGATTGCTTCTGGTTTGGTTTCATTTTTGCAATGACATTTATTAGAATAATTCTTCAACAAGAATGTGTGGCAGTGAAGTATATTTCTAAAGTGAAGTATATTTCTAAAGTTTGTCACTTCATTGAAAGAGTACTCAAGAATGACATCCGCATTTGGTTTTCATTGAAAGAGTACTCAAGAATGTCATATTTGAAGCTTATGCTTGTGATCAGTCTTGCCTTTCCTTGGTCTCATTTGCTTAGACTACATTTTTGTTCGTAACAAATTACCTTGAAAATATTTTAAATGGAAAAAATACTATCAATCAATCATTGAAAAATCTCATATTTTCAATTTCGTGGATCATATTGCATCTTGATCTAATTTTGTATTATCTTGGCATGAGTTATGAAAGAAAAGGTCCTACTAATTCTTCTCTGCATAATGTCCTCCCAACGGGGATGGCGATGCATTCTGCATGACATTTGAGTGCTTCGATCTAAATCTATTGAGGGAATCAAATATTCCTTGGCATTAGTTAGGAAGAAAAGGGCATACAAATTCGCCTCCACATAACGACTTCCCACATTTTAAAATGGAGATGGTGCCAGATTCTGCATGGCATTTGAGTGCTTTGCTCTTAACTTATTGAGGGAAACTATGACCTTCTTAAAGTTTCGACTGTGAATCGAATTTTTTTGGCAGCAGATGATTCGTGAGCGATGGAAACTCCTAGTACTTATTCTTTCCCCCAAACTCATTATATTTGAATAACATACAGATTTTAACATAAGCTAAGATTACATGTGCACGCAAACCCAAAGTAATGAGGAAATCTAGGTCTACTTGATTTTTTCGCTGAACTTCTAAGAAGTTACAAAAACGAACGTGCTTTGTCGAACTTTACGGAAGACAAGCTTTATTTTTTTGTAATAATTTTGATCAAATATTTGTGGACCAATCATTAGTCACGTGGGAAAGAAAATTCTATGATGGTACAATACAACTTACCTAGATTCATTCTTCATGTGTATGGCGAAGAGGTATTTTCCTCGTGAAATTTGAAGTTTAATTTAGGAAACGATACATCATGCAAGTTGTAAAATGAAGGTGGCTTGAGTTGAGTATTATCCAAGAAAATAGGGATGTCAAGATGGGTGAATTGAAAATGAAGGTGGCTTGAGTCGAGTATTATCCAAGAAAATAGGGATGTCAAGATGGGTGAATTAAGTGTAATCAAAGTTGGTATATATTTCAATCTTTTGAGCTTTGAAATAAGAGTGATAATTCTTTTTCCATTATCGGATCCACAACTTTGTGCAACCATCTTGATTTTGGGCTAAGTAAAACAATGGTAGAGAATCATAACTGTTTTGACTCATTTCTTAAGACAAGTAAAACTTATTGAGGATGGTGTTATTGCCATACCAATTCATGGAACATTGAACCTTCATGAAAGATGATGGAAGGCCATTGGGTAAAAAATTGGTGGATCTTCAACTAGCCACCAAGTCGTTCTTCAAGCCAACTAATGAATGGACATCGACGGTGCAAGTTAATTGCCCATTTGCTTGGTGTGAACCTTTTGGTTATGCCATTGCATTGTGTGCTGCATTGTGTGATGACATGGGTCTTGCGGATACTATGCCCGTCACCATGTAATTTCTAGGTTTATGAATCTAGCCTATAAAGTAGGAGAAATTCCATATTTAAAAATGAAAATAAGTCAAGTTTTCGAAGCATCATGGAATCGATATTGCAATGAGTGAATTTCTATGGTGTCCATGGTCCAAGGGGTTCTAGGTAAAGTAGGAGGCATGATGGGTGTGCTTATGGGCATCTATGGTCTTAGGAAAGCAATAGATTGTAAATTTTGGATTGTGAATCAGGACATTGAAGTTTTCATGTTTCCACATTGATCCATCATTGTTCAATAATGTATGTGGGTGAGTAGAATGAACTTATAAATTTTTCATGCCTTCAACGTTGATATGCAAAGAAGTATACAATCTGGGGCTCTTGAGATGTGAAAATGGTGGTGTAACCAAATTGATCCGGAGGAAAATAGAATCAAGAATTAGATATTGATAATAAAGCTTCATGCATGAGTTTGAGGTTTGCAAGAGTCACATGAACATCACAAGGAGGAAAAAGAAGCTTAGAGCACAACACAATATAGAATGCATTACCAAGTGAATGTACAAGATAAGTGGCCCGTTAGGGATATAAATGTTTATACAAGGAGGGGGAACTTTGTAAAGAGGGAAAAAAGTGCCCTCATGGTGCTAAGTGTATTCACACACATCACTATCAAAATATATTAACAAATCCCCCTTGTGAATGATGTGGTGAACAAGGCGTTGGTACTCATGTATAAGGAAGCCCCAAGTTATGTGGAAAGAGATCAATCCACAAAAGGAAGTAAGCCCAAAGCTTTGTGAAAAGCTTCAAAATTATCCCTAAGTAGAGCCTTTGTGAAGAGTTCCGCAACATTATCTTGTGTGGGCACATAACGAAACTAATATCTCTAGCAGAGAACCTCTCCATGACATAATGATAGTGCACCTCAATGTGCTTTGTGCCAACATGGAATAGAGGGTTCCTTGCAACTACCAATGTGCTTTGACTTTTAATGAAGATGGTGGTGGTAGAAGACTAACCAATACCCAAAACAATCAAAAGGTGTTTGAGCCACACATGCTCAACAATCGTTGTGAAAACTTTCCTATACTAAGCTTCACAACTAGAAGAGGCCATAATAGGCTTCTTCTTGCTTAACCAAGATATGCATGAGCTACCAAGCATGAAGCAAAAACCACTAGTGGAGACATGAGTGTCATAGCAACCAACACTGTCTGAGATAAAAAAACATGTAAATATGGCAGTAATGATCCCCCCTTAGGATAAAACAATCCAAGTAGCAGGGTGCCACTCAAGTACCGAAAGACGTGCCTAACCGCTAGCTAATGCTTGATGCCTCGACAATATATAAACAGGCTCACCTGAGAGACAAAAAATTGAATATCATGTTGAGTTATGCATCAATAAATCAAGCATCCAACAACCTGCTAATAGAGAACATCATCAAATGCATCTCCAACATCATGAAGACTCAACCGTAATCCTGTTTCCATGGGAGTGGCGATAGGTTTGCAATCTTTAAGCCCAAAACCAATAACGTGTCTATATTCTGTTTGATACAAGGTTATTCCTCCATCAACTTGCATAAAATGAATGCCTAATTAATGATGCAAAATGCACCAAATTTGACATCTCAAAAGAGGCATGCAAATCAACCTTAAATTCAGCAATCTAATTCTCATTAGGACCAATGAGCATCATGTCATCAACATATACAACAATGATTAGAAGTACATTTGCATGCTTAACATATAAGCTAATTTTAGTTGGACTGTTCTCAAAACCATGTGTTAGTAAATAGACATGTATCTTTTCATACCAAGTCTGTGGTGCTTGTTTCAAACCATATAATGCCTTTTTCAACTTGCACACTTCATTTTCATGCCCTTTCTACAAAAAACCATGGGGCTAAAATACTTACACTCAAAGTTTGCACCAACCATTTAGGCATAGTTTTAGCCTCTACTATGTCAAACAACTCATCAACAAGTGCATCATGTAAATCTACCTTAGAAATGGAATGATTCGCATCATCATGTGGAACTTGTAAAGGTTGAGAAATTGCCTCATTTGGACTAGCAATTGATTGCCCACTTGTAAAAAGAGGCAACAATGTTTAATAGGCATTGTTTGAGCTAACTTTTGTCTCCTGAGTACATGAAAGTAATGGATGAATCACATATTTTGCAAAAATAACCTCATAACTAATCAAAATGCATTTAGTATGTGGATGATACATATGATTTCAGAATTGTACCCAACAAAAATACATTTCACTACTTTATGGTCCAATTTCTTATGTTGTTGTTTAGGCAATCATGCATATGCTAGATAACCAAAGACACACATATGAGAAATAGATGGTTTACGACCATGCCAAGCCTCATATGGAGTGATCGATTGTAGTGCTTTGATGTGACACCTGTTAAGTACATATACTGTGCACATAATAGGCTCAAGCTAGAAGGAGGAATGCCCAAAGACATGTTTATAAGATGCCTCAAGTTTAGTTACAGAGGACACCATTTTAAATTTTTGTAGGCAAAACAAACTGATAAAATTCAGATGACCAAAGCATGCATGCCGAAGCTTTTCATCTTAGACAACTTGAAAATCTTGAATTGTTGAATCGTTCATAGATTTTGCACAGTCTATGGGCTTATACATCTCACTACATAAAATGCCAGGAACAATAATAACATCATTATTTGAGAGATCATTAATTCTACATCTACCATCCAACAACAAATTTTCCTTGATCCGTGATACGTGTAAGGCATCTGACAATGCGAAAGAGCTGTCATCAGTAGTAGTCAAAATGATCTTACCAACTCCAATTACAGGATAAGAGGATTTGTTAGCACATGTGATGGTATTCCCTATACGGATAGACTTAAATGAACTGAAGAAACTGCACTAGGGGGTACTATGTTTGGCTGCCCCACTATCAAAGTACCAAACATGTGAGTCTACTACAAACATAAACTTCTCATAAGAAGATATCTCATAGTTGCAAATAGTAGTAAATTCTTATTCTTCATTTTGAACAAGATTAACATACTTTATTTTAGGTGTAGAGGCCATTGCAACAACCATTCTAGCCTCTTTCCTCTTTGACTCTTTTGGATTCAGTTTATGACAACTCTTTATGACATGATCATTTTCCTTACAATAATAAGCGGAACTGTTTTTGCTTTTCTGTTTTCTTGTCATCTTTATCTTCTTCCTTCAATTGTGCGGCATTAGTAGATTTCGACTTACTAGTATATGAGCTCCATTTAACCTTGCCCTTCTTTCTAGTTAAGAAAGCTTGATTTGCAGCACACATAACTGACATGTTTCCTAGATTGATCTCCCTGCAAAAAATAACTCCTCAAATGTTAAGGAAATTGGATTGCCCTTCATCATTAATCAAAGAGTAGAAGTACATCTTTCATATGAATCTAGAAGAGCATTAAGAAAAATTTGCATAAGCGAGTTATCTAGCAAGATTTCACCAAGAAAAATTAAGTGTTCCTTTGGATCTTTGATCTTTATCAAAAAACTATCCATAGAATCTCTTCATTCATATGCTCACTCTCCAACTGTTTCTCGGCAAACAACACAAGCATCATTGCTTTCCTCTTATAAACTTGTAAGTGTATCCCAAGTATCCTTTGCAGTCTTGCAAGAGTGAATGTGAGGGATAATGGCACATTTGACAGATTATCAATGCATGCGCTTGAGCATCTCTACCATGGCAACAAAGTTGCTCTTGAGTAGATGCAATAGGAACTGCAACACGAAGAGGAGATTGAAGATCATCTTCAACACCATCTCAATCACGTTCAATAACTGTATTTGCAGGTGTAGTAGGATGTTTTTCATCGCCGTGCACAATATTCCACCTTTTTTCTACTAATACATGAGGCATCATATATGCCCACAATGGGTAATTAGTACCATCCAACTTATCCTCAACACCTAACATATAGAATACATCATTGCTTTCAGCCATGGTTAGTGTCTAAATACCTTGATGCAGAAAAATGTTTGTATCTCAAAAAGTTTAATAGAAACACCCTATTGAGCTCTACTAAACTTGTTGTAGACTTTGAGGCTCTTGTATTGGCAAACCAAAACTTGTATATATGTTTGACACAAAAGGATGAGCTTTCTTGAACAGTCGTTGCGATAGTGTGTTTGGAGGCCAAAATGAAATCATATCAAAATTCTGACACATACAACAAAGCTAGTTTGAACCACTAATTGCCTCGAGTATGGTTACCAATTTTTCTGGCAATCTGAGAGACTCACAAGAGGGGTGTCAATGACATCCTAGATGAAGCCGCAACCTGCTCCAATAATTCTTGGAGTTTGAGATGTAGAAAAGCATAGGAATATCACATGGAAGAAAAATAAGCTTGAAACACAACACAATACATAATAGATTATCAAGTGAATATACAAAGATAAGTCACCGATAAGTGTTATAGGTATATATAGAAGTCGGGGGAAAAAACCTTTGAAAGAGGGCAAAAAATGCCCCCATGATCCTAAGTGTATTCAAACACATCACAATTGAATTATATCAATACTCCAAACATTGTAAGAATTCTCATATGCTATCTATCTTTCTACATTTTACTTTTAGAAATTTTGTGATGTTGTGCTCCTAAGCCCCTCTTTTATTTTGTTTTTTGTGTGTATTTCCACACATTGAAATGGAGCAACTAGTACAAGAGCTAGTGATTATGAACTTTTAGTATGTCGCTCACTCTCTTAGATTTTTTCAAAATTCGGTGAGCATTATTAGAATTTGCAAGCGGGCTCATTGCACTACATTGTTGATATCGCTTTAAAATCGCCTTGTTAGAATTCACATTCGATCTTATTTTGGCCTTTTTTCATACTATCTTACTAATACAAAAGCATTCTCATCCTTTTTTTTTTGACTCATTTTTGTTGATGTTTTTGCCCACGTATATAAGCATTTAAAGTCTTCTAGGCATATAATAAAGATACATAAGAATTTGTTTTTTCTTATATACAAATTTTTTAATGAGGCTATTTAATATGTTGGCTTTTAATGTTAAGTTATGTGGTTTCAATCATCCATTAGAACATGTGATGTACAATGTGCTCGTAATGTATGCGTGAAAAAGATTATACAAATAGACATTTTGGATGATGTATTTCATATGTTGGCTATTAAGGATGTGCTGGATGGTTTCACATCATAAGCACATGTGATGCTATGTATTGGTAGCAAAGGGCTTGTGGAGCAGTGTAGGTTGTTGAAATACATTATGCTACAACTAGAATCACCACATGTGTAGTTAATCTAGGTGGTATTAAGGATGTTGTATGTTCTAGTCTTATTGGATTTCTTTTTCACATTAGCAAGTCCTATCCAATTTAGAGAAACTATGATGGGATAATAGAGATGCAAAAATATATGCCTTGATTGTTTTTTCTATGAAGTATGAAATTATCCCTTGTATTTAATCATGTAAGCAACTAAGGATGCATGGTCAAGATTCAAGTCTTATGTTATAGTTTTTGGTGTGAGATTCTTATGTATGAAGGGTATGAACTTAATAGGTCTCCCACTAAAGAATTGTGATATCTCACTCCTTGTAGAGGTTGGCATGAATCCAAGCCATTTATTTCTCATTTTGTGTTTTTGATTGTTTAGAATATGTTGGTGCTCAAGAAGGATGTAGAGAGTTGGACGATAAGCTTGTGAAATGTATTCTTATTGTGTATAACTTTGAAAGCAAAGTCTACTAAGTTATATGTATTTTAGTTGATTTAGATGTAATTTTTGTGGAAATTGAACTTTATCCTCTAATTTTTTTTGGTAAGGAGAAACCAATGAGCTCAAAGTATATTTATGATACTTCGGTTCATCTTTTCATTGGTGGAAAATCAAATGTAGCTCCTATTGAAGCAATTTCTCAACTTTTGAATAAGGACATATCATTCCATTTCTAATGAATATACATGATGCACTTGTTTATGAGAGAAGAAACATTAAAGAGACAAACCGTACCACAATGGTTGGTGCAAGATTTGAATGATACTAATTTAAATGCATCTTTGTACTTTTTATGAGAATGTGCTTGTATCTTTTGATGAATTAAACAATCAAGAAATTGGATTTCCTCGATCTAATCAAAATTCCATGCTACAATGAAGAATGCTACTCGATCTTTACTTGATTCGGCTTTTGGAAAAAGGACCATTGATATTAAATCTAAAACTTAAATGTAAGTAGTCAATTGGTACAAAAGGCTATATTTGTAGCAAAAGCTCATCCACAAGACAATGGTACTATCTTTTATGAGATCTTTGATCTTACTTGTCATTTGAAAAACCATTCATAGCATCTCGATAGTTGACTCATAATTTTTAGAATAGAGGTTAGGCTGAGGACGTTTATGAGGAGGTTTGTGTATTAAACCCATGTTTCTGTGTATAAAGCTAAACAAAACATGTTGAAGGTGATACAAAATTGTGTGACATAAAACAAGAACCACATGCTTTCTATTAAAATACATCCTTATTGGCTCACAAATTCTTAAATAGGCCACATTAAAGCAATAGACCATGTGAAGTGTGAAACAAATCTATCTTTTTCCATTGTAATTTATATTCATGTAATGTTTCTCGATAGAAATATACTAGCAAATTCTAATTGCATGCCTCTTTTGAAATGTGAGATTTGGACTTTTTGCATCATTATTTGAGAACTAAGTTTTTGCAATTGGATGGAGGAATCACTTAAAAGAAAAAATCATTCCATAGTATTTGTTTCCTTAACAAATATTTGCTCATTATTTTTCATATGTAGATAGATGTGTGATGATAAGGATGCATTTTTTGTTTTTATATATCAAAAGGTTGTGGGGTTCTTGATTTATGTATGCAGTTATGCATTACATGGCCTCACATTTGTTGGAAATCAAGTCTCAACCTATAAAATGGAGTTAATATGAATCTTGCAAGTGTGCCAATAAAATAAGAGGATCCAAAGTTAGGGAATAAAGTTAGGAAGCTCCATCAACATCAATCAATTTCAAATTTAAACACTAGCCACCACAAAGTGCACCTGCACTAATTGGTGGCTGGTTGCCTAGATCTTAGGAATGTTGGAGTTAGACGTCTGCATGAGCACGCGAACAGCACAAGGAAGAAGAAGAAGCTTGGAGCACAAACACACAATACTGAATGTATTACTAGAGAATGTACAAAGATAAGTAGCCCATTATGGCAATAGGCGTATATACAAGCCGGGGGAAAAAAACCTCCTAGAGAGGGAAAAAAGTGCCCTGGCAGTCCTAGAGTGTTCACACACATCACTACCTAAATATATCAACAAATCCCCCTTGGGAGTGATGCGGTGAACAAGGAGTTGGCACTCATGTATAAGGAAGTGCCAAGCTATGTGGAAATCACTCCACAAAAGGAAGTAGGCCCAAAGCTTTGCGGAAAGCTTCAAACTTCTCCCTAGGCAGAGCCTTTGTGAAAAGGTCTGCAATGTTCTCCTATGTGGGCACATATGCCAAGCTGATCTCCCCAGCAGAGAACCTCTCCCTGACATAGTGATAATGCACCTCAATGTGCTTAGTTCGAGCATGGAACACAGGGTTCCTTGCAACTGCCAATGCGCTTGGACTGTCAGTGAAGATGGTGGTGGCAGAAGACTAGCCAACACCCAAATCAGCCATAAGGCGTCTGAGCCACACACACTCAACAGTTGCTGTGAAAGTTGCCCTATACTCAGCCTCACAACTGGAAGTGGCCACAGTAGGCTGCTTCTTGCTCAACCAAGATATACATGCCCTACCAAGCATGAAGCAAAAACCACTGGTGGACACACGAGTGTCATAGCAAATAGCCCAATCAGAGTAAAAAAAAGCATGCAAATCCAGCGGTAGTGATCCCCCCTTGGGATAAAACAACCCAAGTAGTCGAGTACCACTCAAGTAGCGAAAGATGCGCTTAACCACCTTCCAATGCGTGACTCTTGGGCAATGCATAAACCTGCTCATCTGTGAGACATCAAACTGAATATCTGGCCGAGTAATGCATAAGTAAATCAAGCATCCAACAGCCTGCTGATAGAGAACATCATCAAATGCATCTCCAGCATCATGAAGACTCAATCGTAAACCTGTCTCCATAGGAGTGGCAATAGGCTTACAGTCTTCAAGGCCAAAATGCTGCAATAATGTGTCAATATATTTCGTTTGACACAAAGCCATTCCACCATCAACTTGCATAAGCTGAATGCCCAAATAGTGATGCAAATGCCCCAAATCAGACATCTCAAATGAGGCATGCAAATCAGCCTTGAAATCAGCAATATGCTTCTCAATAGGACCAGCGAGCAGCATGTCATCAACATAGACAACAATGATCAGAAGCACATCATTAGCACGCTTAACATATAAGGTGCTTTTAGTTGGACTGTTCACAAAACCATGTGCAACCAGATAGGCATGTATCTTCTCATACCAAGCACGTGGTGCTTGCTTTAAACTATATAATGCCTTCTTTAACCTGCACACCTGGTTTTCATGCCCTTTCTGCACAAAGCCATGGGGTTGAAAAACATACACTTCTTCATGCAAGTCACCATTCAAAAATGCTGTTTTAATGTTTAACTAATGTACATTCCAACCATGATGGGCTGCAAGTGCACAAATGCTCCGAACAGTAGTCATACGGCATGTAGGTGCAAAGGTCTCATCAAAATCAATGACTCTTTCCTGCGCATAACCCTTTGCAACAAGCCTAGCCTTATACCTGTCAACTGTACCATCAGGTTTACGCTTCAGCTTGTATACCCACTTAGTGCCAATGGCCTTCTTTCCAGGAGGCAAGTCACATAAAGACCATGTACCATTCTTCATTATAGCATCATATTCTGATTGCATGGCAGCCATCCAATTTTTTGAATTCTGTGCTTCATCAAAAGAAACAGGCTCATTCTCATCACAGAGACTAGATGCAGCCATAGCATAGCAATCTGATGCAAAGGAGGCACTATGAGAGTCTGAACGAGTACGATATGACAAAGGTGCATCTAATTTGCTGTCACGCAAGGTCTGCACCAGCCATTTTGGCATAGTTTTTGCCTGCTCAATATCAGCTCTCTCATCAACAAGTGCATCATGTAAATCTGCATCAGAAATAGAATGATATGCATCAGCATATGAAACCTACAAAGGCTGAGAAGTTGCCTCATTAGGACTAGCACTAGACTGTCCACCTGTAAAAAGAGGCATCAACGTATCATACATGTATTTGGAGCTAACAGATGTCTCCTTAGTACATAAAAACAATGGCCAAATAGCATCTTCCACAAAGACAACATCGCGGCTAACCAGAATGCGTTTAGTCTGTGGATGATACAGACGATAGCCTTTACTTTCAGAACTGTACCCAACAAAAATACATTTTACTGCCTTATCATCCAATTTTTTGCGATGTTGTTCAGGCACTAATGCATATGCCAAACAACCAAAAACACGCAGATGAGCAACAGATGGCTTGCGGTCATGCCAAGCCTCATATGGAGTGATAGACTGTAGTGCTTTAATGGGACACCTGTTCAGTACATATGCTGCACACATGACAACCTCAAGCCAGAAACTATGTGGTAAAGCTTGACTCTTGACCATGCACCTCGCCATCTCCATGAGTGACCTGTTCTTTCGTTCAGCAACTCCATTCTGTTGAGGTGTGTTAAACGTAAAATGTTTAAGTGTTTAAACGTATCTCTTAGATTGTAGCGTCTCTAATTATTCGAAAATCATTACCATACTAACGTGGGTTCTTGGGAGTGGTAGGGGTCTGTTAGACAGAGGCAGTGTACTTATTTCCCAAATCTTCGTTACACAATAAAAGCACTAATGCGCGTCTTTAGCTCAGTTACTAGCATTAACTGGACAATACTGGATTTCTATGTTCCGGGGTACCGGACTTCTTCAGACTAACCTGCTATTGGACAGAGCAATAGTCCGATCTACAGACTCACCGGTAGTAAATCAACCAGACCAATCTGGCAATTCCAGAAAAAACGTCTCTCTCGACCATTCTCTTTACATTGCTTTATATAGGTTTTACAGGATGCACGTACCAACTTTTCGTGCGCGTTTCAAAAAACTCCGTTACATCTGACATCTGTTACATCTGTCCCACTCCGGCGGCCGACTAACACTGGCACGCACGGTGGACTCGAACCCGCAAGTAATTCTTGTTTAAAAAACTATTGTTCGTCAATGATTCCTTCTAAATACATATTTCTGGCTAATCTAAATGTACGGGCTATTTTTTTCTTAAGAGTTTCTAATAATTGTTTAAGGGTATCTGGCTCTAATACTTGTGCATCTACTCTAACATTGCTAAGAGCGATGGCTTCGGTGAGCAAAATTTCGGCCTGTGTTTGCAAAAAGGCCTCCTGTAAATAAAAATCGTTGGATAGTGCTGCATCCCTTGAGATCTTCATTTCAGCTACTTGCTTCTGCATATCAGTGACTCGGTCTTTCTGGTGGCGCAATTGATTATCTAGTCTTTCGAACTGTTGGTTCTGGAACTGTATTGTTTTGTGATATGCATCTCGTTCTCTGTGGGCATTTGCTAAGTCTTTCTGATATTTGGTTTCCCTGTTCAATTGGCGTTTGAGTATATTATTGACTTCATTGAGGGATTCTTTCGTTCTTTGTAATTGTTCTTCTGCCTGCTTAGCTTCTGTCTGGCGCTCTTGGCTTTTTTGTATTGCTTCCTGCAACTGGATTCTTGTTTCTTCGAGTAGGTTTCCTAGCGCGATTCTGGTATCTTCTGTATCTTTGAGTGTTTGATTTAGCTTTGTGATTTCTGCGTCGGCAGCAATCAGTAAATCATCTTTTGCAGCCAATGCCTTATCTCGTTGGCTTGTGATTTCTTCCTGTGCTTGGAGTGTGGCCTGTAATTGCTTTATCTGTTCGTGGAGTGCATGGTTTTCTGCCTTTGCTGCCTGTAACTCTTCTTGGAGGGGGGTGATATCTGCCTCCATCACTTCCAATTTGCGTTGGAAGTCATCTCATGCATTGTCTGTGATTTGTTTCAGATGTTGCGGTAGTTGTTGGGATAAGTTAATCAGGAGGTGACCCATAGATTCTAACTCAGAGAAGACTGGAATGGGGTGGGGTGGCAGAGGAGGGCGAGGTTGCGAAGAGGTTGCGGTGAGGAGTTGTTGGGAATTTGGTGGGGAGTAATTGAGGGAGGATGACAAGGATTCAGCATCTTCGGTAGGGCGACTGGGCTGGATGGGAATGCGGGGTGGTTCCGGTGGAGGAATGGGGTTAATTGGTGGTGATTTGGGAAGGGCAGAGTCAGTGGTTGTTACCTTATCTAATGACTGTTGTTTTGTTTCTGCATTGTTGGCTTCTGTTGATTCGACTGCCTTCAGTAGTTTATCTAGTGCTTCTCGAGCAGATTGTTGCTCATCTACCTGTTGCTCTGATTTTTTTTCGGTCGAAATTGTTTCTGTTTCTGTTCGATCTTGTTGTTCTTGTTGCTCAGTCGATGATTCATTGTGCATTGATGTGGCTGTATCATGGAATGTCTCCTCTTCGTTCTTCTCGTCTTCTTTATCGTCATCTTTATCTTTTTCGGCTGAGCCTTGTGCTTCACTTTCGGATGAGCTGATCCTCATGCGTTTCCGGCGGAATAATTGGTTGAGCTCTTCTTCATCTTATTCTTCCTCATCCTCTAGCAGCTGTATCGACTCCTCATGTCTCAGGACGGGCCCCTGTGGTGGTGGTTGTGCTGCGAGTATGGTCGGAAAGAGAAAAGAAAGGATGTGGGGTAATCGAGATCGAGGGGTAGTTCCTTTATTAACTTGTTTCACTATGGCTACACCTTCTTTATGGATCCGGTGAAAGAAAAAGGAAGCGAAGTTAACAGGTTCTCGGGCGGCTAGGTCGATGGCGGAGTAGAAAGGGTGGGATATATCATAGGTGCGTTTCTGGAGGTTTAGGATGGCGACTAAGAACTGGAGTGCAGTTCTTTCGGGTTTAGGGTGGCAGAGGATGGCGTATTCGTTCGATGAATAGCGGGGGAAGAGTTCTATCATTCGCGCTACGGGGATGCTTTGGCCATTTTCGCGGCCTTGTGGAGTGAGGCGGAAGGCTTCGGCAAAGGCTTGGAAGGTTACTACGGTTCTAGATGGTAGGGAGGGGAAGATCCATTTTCGCTCAGTGATGGGGGATTGGGCGATGGCAGGTATGATTTGCGCGAAAAAGGGATGGGCTTCCACTGAGTGCTAAGGCAACTCAGTGAAGTTGGCCAACCCTCGGGTGCGCAGGTATTCTCCTACCTCGGTAGGGATACCATCAAGGAAGGCTGCGTAATTCTCCAATGCCTCCATGGTGCACACGAAAACAGAACACAGAGCACGAATACACAGAACACAGTGGGCGCACAGATTACAAAAACACAATAGCGATTTTTGGTGCAACAGAAGAGATTAAGTAGAGACATTACGGTGGGGGGTAGGAAGTGATGGTTATCATTGTGCGGTGCTGGAATGATACTGCTTTCAATTTGGCGTGCATGCTTGAGTAATTAGTAAGGAGGGCGGCTTATGACAAAAACGCGGCTATTTAAAAAGAAAAGAAAGAACAGAAGGAAAAGTAAAGAAAAAACTAAAAAAATGCGGTCCACCGCCGAATGTTTTAATGCGGGCTAGCAGCGTGTTGATACGGCCGCAGCTTCGAGCCGTTGATTGCTTTTGGAAGTGGGTTTCCGATCAACGTAGTCAACCGAAAAGTTGCTGGACCAATTTGCTCTGAGATCTTGTAAGGGCCGAACCATCGTAATTTGAATTTGCCTGCGGATCTATTTGACTTTGCATTATAGAAAAGGACAAGCTGGCCCACCAAAAACACTGGAGTCTTCGGGTTTCGATCGTGCGTCCTTGCCTGTCTTAGTTGGACTTCGTGCATGGTTAAGAAACTGAGCCATCGATGCTCGTCTAACTCTCTGAGTGTGTCCAACCGAAATGACAGTGAGTCTTCCGGTAGCAGTTTCTGGGTAATGGCTACACGCAGACTTGGTATAACTACTTCCATTGGTGCTATTGCTTCTAAGCCATAAGCTAGTTTGAAAGGTGTCAATCCTGTTGTTACCTTGTAGGTAGTCCGGTATGCCCAGAATACTGTAGGTAGCAGTTGATCCCATCTTTCCGGTGCTTCCATGATCAATTTTCGAAGGATATTCAGCAGCGATTTGTTTGTACTTTCGGCCAAGCCATTAGCACGAGGATAATAAGGAGAACTAAATTTATGACCTGGAACGACTGTGTAAGTGCCTTCACTAAATTGTTTACAAAATGAGTGCCTTGATCTGAGACAATTTCCACTAGTAAGCCAAAACATGGAAAGACATCGGTTAGTAGACATTTTGCTACCGCAACTGCTGTAGCAGACCGTAAAGCCTAGGCTTCTGCCCATCTGGTTGCATAGTCTGTACAGGTCAGTATGTAACGGTTGTTACTGAAGACTGTTGGAGGTGTAATCGGACCGATAAAATCTAGACCCCACTTCTGGAAAGGTTCCAATGGTAAGATGGGTTGCAGAGGAAAGAGATGACGTTGCAAAGGCTGGCCAGATCTTTGACAAGTATCACATTGTTTGACAAACTGTGCGATATCTCTGTACATCGTTGGCCACCAGAGACCACTCTGCAGTATTTTCCGGTGAGTTAGATCTGCAGCAAAGTGGCCACCGGAAGGAATCAAGTGAGCCAAAGTAATAACTGAATTAGCTTCATGCGGTGGAATACAGCGAAGTAGGATTCCGGTGTGATCTACATAATATAATTCTCCAGCAATTAACCGAAATCGACGGCTAAAGACTGCAATTTTCCTGCGTACTACCGTAGAAGGCTGAGATGGAAGACAACCTTCGGTGAGAAAAGTCAGGATCTGATCATAATATGTAGATGGTGTATGTGGGTCTGTAATCTCATCATTCATTAGTTCAGAGCTATAGATCGCTGGAGTTGTGTCATCTATACCTACCGGAGCTTCACCAGAATCTAAGCGGGATAAGAAATCTGCTAAGGCATATGAACTGCCTGGCCGGTGAATGACTTCGTAGTCGAATTCCTACAAGAGTAGCACCCATCGTGCTAATCGACCACCTAGATGTTGTTGCCGAACTAGATAGACAAGTGTAGCATGATCTACATGAAACGTGAATTTACGGCCCAGCAAGTAATGTCTGAATTTCTTGACAGAATATACTAGCCCAAGACATTCTCTTTCTGTTACAGAGTAATTCTTCTCATCTTCGACTTGCATAATACACTGGTCTGAACCATTTATCAATTTGTTGCATCAGCACACTTCCTATTGCTATATCTGAAGCATCGACAAATACATGAAAGGGGTGATCCCAGTCCGGCGGCTGTAAGATAGGAACTTGTGTTAATAAATGCTTTAAACGATCAAATGCTATCTGGCATTCCTGGGTCCATTCAAATTGTCGAGGAGTCTTGGTGATTAGCTTGTTTAGTGGTATAGCCAGATGAGCAAGCCACCGTAAGTGTCGTCCATGCCATCTTACTTGGCCCATAAAACGCATAACTTCCTTCGGTGTAGTGGGCACTGGAGCTTCTAATACTGCCGAAATTTTATCTGGATCCACCTGTATACCTTGTGCAGATACAATGTGACCAAGTAGCTTGCCACATGAAATCGCAAACACAGATTTGTTTGGGTTCAAGCAGAGTCTATACTCTCTGCATTTCTAAAAGCAGCACCGTAAATGGAACAGTGTGCTATCATCTTACCAAAAATTGAAAAATCGTCGAGATATACTTGCATAAAGGAAGTGAGATAAGGAGAAAATATCTCATGCATACATCTTTGAAATGTGCTTGGTGCGTTTCTCAATCCAAACCACATTACCGTACAAGCAAAGACACCCCAGTTGGTAATAAATGCAGTTTTTGGTATATATTCTTCGGCCATTCTCACTTGGTTGTAGCCACTGTATCCATCTAGGAATGAATACATCTCATGGCCTGCTACTCTATCAAGCATGGTATCCAAAAAGGGGATTGGAAAGGGATCCGGTACGGTTGCTACGTTTAATTTTCGGTAATCTACACAGATTCGCAATTGCTTGTTTTTCTTTGGCACAATCACAATCGGAGAGATCCATTCAGCATGCTCTACTGGCATGATGAATCCGACTTTCAATAATCTATCAAGTTCTGCCTTTACCTGAATGCATAATGGGGATTCATCCGGTAGCTGGTTTGCTTTATCGGTCTTGCTTTTGGCTTCAGCATGACTCTGTGCTGGTAGATGTGGGGGTCCAATACTTTCATGTCTTTGTAGTCCCATGCAAAGACGTCGGTGAATTCTCGGAGTAGCTGGATTAAGCCTGCTTGAAATGTTTCCGGTAAGTTTTGCTTTATCTTCACAGGACGCGGATGATCTTCATCTCCTAAATTGTAAGTGATCAGCTGATCTTCGGGGACATAGAACTGTTGATGTTTCTCTGTGTCGTCTGTTGGTTTAAGAAGTTGCTACAGTTCATCGGCATGTGTCAAAATAGTGTCTTCCTTCTTAGCCTCTTCTGTGATGGGTGTTATTGTACAGACTGAAGCGTTCCAATTATCTACAACGGACTGTAGATCAACAGTCCCTAAGGAAATTAAGTCAGCGTTATTCTTCAGAAACTCTTCTTCTTCATCATCTGACAATCCATCTAGCATATGGACTGGTTCAGCAAAATACGGTCTAGCGTGTAGCTCGCAAGGTTGTATAGCATCTAATTTTACCACATATCTACGATTGGCATCTTTAAACGTAAGCTCTTGTGCAGACCAGTCCTGTATTTCCTTCGCATGCTTCAGCCAAGGTCGACCGAAAAGAAGGTTGTAATCCAAAGTGGATTCCAGCAGATCTAGTATAACAAAGGTCATTTTAAAGGTCGTACCTTGTAAAGTGATGGGTACATTCCGCACGAGTCCTACGGGATGGACTCTTGATTGATCTGCTTCTGACAAAAAATTGAAATGGTTTGATTTCGGTCCATCCTAACCTTTTGCATAATGTCGCAGTTGCAATGTTAACACTAGAGCCTCCATCAATTAGTACTTGCATAATCTTATGATTCATATACCATACTGTAATCAAGGGAACTGAATGATCAACCGTAGAATCAGGTTCCGGTTGAACTGCTGCTGTCGTCGGAATACAAGAAGGCACCGGACTGAACTGTTGTCCAATTCCAGGTACTAATGCCAGTAGTTGGCCCAGAGGCAGAGTGATAGATGCCTTAGATAGGATTTCCTAGGCCTGTTGAGATTGGTTGACAGGCTGCACCGATGTTGGAGTTGATGCCTCTACTGATGCGGAGGTGTTTACGGTTGGTAATGTGTCTGCTGCTGGTGATGTTCCCACTGCTGACTCCCGTTGTTGTGTTCCTTCCTTTGTTAACGAGGGCTGGGTTACCGGAATAGGCTCTGGGAAGACTGGTTGTTCTGATGTGGTCCATTGGCTAGCCTTGTTGTACATTCTGTGTTGTTCATGTGTCCCTGGTTCGAATATTTCTGCTGCCGGCTGTAGTTGTTTACCGGATCGGGTCTGGACTGCAGCAGCCTGTGTTTCCACCGGTGTGATGTGTACCATGTTGGCCATTGGATTTTGACGTTCCTTCTTCCTTTGATCATACTCAGCCGCATCCTTGCAAAATCTCCTAATATGTCCAAATTCACCACAAAAATGGCAGCGTGGTGGTAATAAATTGGGATTTTCCGGTGGTGGTCCGTTCTGCCAGCGGTTTGCATTATAGTTGTTATTCCTCTGTCCTCGGTAATTTCGATATCCTGGCTGCTGGTTGTTTCTCATTTGTGGAGGCACATAGTGGTTGGCTTGCTGCCCTTGTTCTTGGATAATTGCATTGACAGTCGCTGTCCCCTGTACTCTAGCGTTGTATGCACAGTTTTCGGTGGTGTGTCCGGCAATGTTGCAGATAGCGCAGAATGTCTGATTAAGTGCGTAATTGGCACTAGTATGTCCTGAATTTTTGCATGTGATGCAGTATACTTGTTTGGTCATATCTTCGGCAACATTTTTGTTTGTTTTTAAACACTCCAAATCTTCTATAAATCCGCCGACTTTGTTTTCCAGTTGTAGAGTCATTGCGATGATTGCATCGAGTGTTATAGCCCCGACACCTCTTATGATCATGATCTGCTTAAGTTGTGGGGTCAATCCATTGATGAACCACTGAGTGATAACATCATCTGGTAAGTTAGCATGGGCCGGTGGTAGCTGCCTTAAGTGCGTTCTGAAGAGAGTAGCATACTCCTGTACGGTTTGATTTGCCTTCTGTCTGTTATTCTACAGATAGTCAAAAATTTTGGTTGGATTCTTTTTTAGCCTGAATCGCTGTAGAAAAGCATCTCGTACTGCTTCGTAGGTGTCGAAATGACTAATATCATATTCTATAAGCCATCTGGCTGCTTCATTAGCAAGTGTGGATTGGAAGACAATAGCTTTATACGCGGGATCCGGTGGATGGTTGAGAACTGCGTAGCTTATCTCGAAAGTGCGTATGTGAGCATCCGGATCATCTCCTGGAAATCCACCAAACTTCGTGTACGTCACTCCCGTTGGAGGCGGCCTGGGTGGACATAACTGTTGTTGTTGTTGTTGTCCGTTCATCGTGAGTGTATTATATCTTCCTTCTGTATCTCGGGGCTGAATATCTGAACTATCAGAATCTGTGTCATTGGATGTCATTTTTTGTACTAATCGCGTAGTATTACTAATGGAACAGTTTGCAACAATTTGGTTTTGTTGCTACTTCCACTCGAACGATAATCTGGATGTGCGATTCTGACAGACGACTGGCAATCTTGATGCCACCTTCCCACAGACGGCACCAAATGTTAAACGTAAAATGTTTAAGTGTTTAAATGTATCTCTTAGATTGTAGCATCTCTAATTATTCAAAAATCATTACCATACTAACGTGGGTTCTTGGGAGTGGTAGGGGTCTGTTAGACAGAGGCCCTGTACTTATTTCCCAAATCTTCGTTACACAATAAAAGCACTAATGCACGTCTTTAGCTCAGTTACTAGCATTAACTGGACAATACTGGATTTCTATGTTTCGGGGTACCGGACTTCTTCAGACTAACCTGCTATTGGACAGAGCAGTAGTCCGATCTACAGACTCACCGGTAGTAAATCAACTAGAGCGAAAACTATGGTTGACAGATTCATTTATCACAACACTTTACAATGAACTTCAGATGAAAGGCTCACGTTCACTGACAGTACTAGTTCTGCCTCGTATTCAGGTTCAAACAGATAACAACCCTGAATGCGATGAATCCGTTAGAACATCAAAACACATTACAGCAACGTTTCAAGTGCCTATTCAAACTCACACCTTGATATCACTACTCATACTAACTCATAGTACTTAAACAATCTGAAGAACACTCAACAACGCAACACGATAACAGTAATCAGACACACAACCCGTCACTTCAATACTCGCTACGGTGAACTACAATATGCGCAGATGATGCAGAACATACTCAATACTAACAGTACTCAGAACTTCATAGTGTAAACAATACTCTGACAAATATTCAGGCGACCAATCTGGCAATTCCAGAAAAAACGTCTCTCTCGACCATTCTCTTTACATTGCTTTATATAGGTTTTACAGGATGCGCGTACCAACTTTTCACGCGTGTTTCAAAAAACTCCGTTACATCTGACATCTGTTACATCTGTCCCACTCCGGCGGCTGACTAACAAGTGTATACGGCACTGTACACTGGTGTTTTATCCCACGTTCAGCCAGAAATGCATTAAAATCAGAAGACATATATTCCCCTCCTCGATTTGAACGGAGGGTGCCCATTTTACATGTTGATAGATTTTCAGTCAAAACCAAAAACTGTTGAAAGCACATGAACACTTCGGACTTTGCTTTGAGTGGATATACCCATGCATGCCTGGAAAAATCATCAATGAAAGTCACAAAGTAAAGGTAATTCCCAAAAGAGGGTGTCTGCACAGGACCAGAGACATCATTGTGTACAAGCTGCAATTTCTGCGTAGCCCGAACTGAACCATCTTTTGGAAAGGAGGAACGCTGCATTTTGACCAAAATAGAGCCTTCACATACATGTTTTCTAGGTGCCTCATGCTTGGGCAAAGAAGACACCATATCAGATTTCTGCAGCATAGCAAACTAGCAAAATTCAGATGACCAAAGCGTGCATGCCAAAGCTTTGCATCTGACATAGCCTGAGAATCATGAACTGCACATGCCGAATCATTCATAGATCTTTCATAGTTTATGAGCTTATACAACCCACGACATAAAATGCCAGAAGCAATAATCACATCGCCATTTGATAGATCATGAACTGTACACCTGTCATCAACAAATTTCACAACCAAGCCAATCTTGGCTAATGTAGAAACTGATAACAGATTCTTCTTGTCCTTGGCACAAATAAGGCATCTGACAAGGTGAAAGAACTACCATCAGCAATAGTCAGAATGATCTTACCAACTCCCATAACAGGATAAGAGGAGTTGTTGGTGCATGTGACAGTATTCCCTATAGGGGCAGGCTCGAGTGAAGAGAAGAAACTACGCTGCGAGGTAATATGTTTGGTCGCCCCACTGTCAAAGTACTAAACATCTGAGTCCACTGCAGACATGCACTGCTCATAAGAAGATGGGTCAAAACTGCAAACAGTAGTAAACACTCATTCTTCTTCCTGCACAAGATTAGCAGACTCTGTTTTTGGTGTAGAGGCTTCTGCAACAACCATTCGAGCCTCCTTTTTCTTTGCCTCTTTTGCTGCCAGTTTTGGATAGTTCTTTATGATATGATCATTTTCTTTACAGTACTTGCAAAACAATTTCTGCTTTTCTCATTTCTTCTCATCTTTATCCTGGTTCTTCGAATGTGCAGCATTTGCAGATTTCTGCTTACTAGTAGAAGAGCTCCATTTTCCTTTGCCCTTTTGACTAGCCAGGATAGCTTGATCTGCAACACACATAATGGACTTGTTCTGCCTGGAATCATCTTCCTGCAACAGAACAGAGACTAACTCCTCAAATGATAAGGCATTTGGATTTCCTTTCATTATCAACCAAAGAGTAGAAGCAAAACTCTGATATGAATCAGGAAGACCATTCAGAACGGTCTGCAAAAGTGAGCTATTTGGTATAACCTCATCAACAAAAATCAATTGTTCCTTCAAATCTTTGATCTTCGTTAGGAAATTGTCCATAGAATCACCTTCATTCATGTGCTCACTCTCCAACTGTTTTCGGAGGTAAGCAACACGAGCCTCATTCCTAGCTTGGTACAATGTGGTAAGTGTATCCCAAGCATCCCTAGCTGTTCTGCAAGAGCGAATATGAGGAATAATGGCACGTTTGACAGACAAAGCTATCAATGCATATGCCTGGGCATCCTTGCCATCCCAACGAATTTGCTCTATAGTAGGTGCAACAGAAACAGCACGAACAGGAATCTGCGGAATATCATCTTCGACACCATCTTCATCAGCTCCAACACCTGTATTTATAGTACCTGTCGTTACAGGTGTAACATGACGTCTTTCAACACCCTGCACAATGTTCCACAATCCTTTTGCAACCAAAACATGTCGCATCATATAAGCCCATAATGGGTAGTTGGTACCATCCAACTTATCCTCAACAGCCAACATACGGAATACATCACTGCTTTCAGCCATGGCCGGTGACTAAAATACCTTGATGCAAAAAATTGACTATATCTCAAAAATTTAAACAGAACTACCCAGATGAGTTTTGCTAGACCTGTAGCAGACTTCGAGACGCTTAAACTAGCGAACAAAAACTGGTATATACCTTTGGCACAAAAAGACGAAATAGCTTGCACAAGCACTGCGATAGTGCATTCGAAGGCTGAAACGAGCTCAGATTGCGATTTCGGCACTACAGAGCGAAGTTGTTTTGATCTCGGAAACACACTGAGTATGCTCACCAAAATTCGTGCGATTTTGAGATTGCAAACAGAGGAGTGTCGACGGCGCCCTAGATGAAGCGACGACCTGCTCTGATACCAACTGTTGGAGTTAGACGTCTGCAGGAGCACGCGAACATCACAAGGAAGAAGAAGAAGCTTGGAGCACAAACACACAATACTGAATGTATTACTAGAGAATGTACAAAGATAAGTAGCCCATTAGGGCAATAGGCGTATAGACAAGCCGGGGGAAAAAAACCTCCTAAAGAGGGAAAAAAGTGTCCCAGCGGTCCTAGAGTGTTCACACACATCACTACCTAAATATATCAACAAGGAAAAGTAAAGTTTTTGTACATTGAACTCATATACATATCTTTCATGAGTTTTCTCAAGTCTTTTTTGGTCATTCACTCCAAAAAGCAGGGACCCTACTAGCTTAGATCATTTTCTCATTACTTTGATCCCCTCTATCCAAAATCGTAGCTACTTGATCTCTATTGCATTTGTACCAAATAATAGTGTAGAGGTTGCAATTTTAGTGTATTAATAGTTGTCTAATTAAAGCATCATTGGCCTCTTATATAGTGCTCAAAAGTGTGCTATAGTCTCAAGTTTTTCCTTTGAGTGAATTATGAGAAAAATTCAAGTTTGTCCACATACTCTATGCATATAGGTAAAGTGTTGAAGACAAATAACATGTCTTGTAATGGATGGTTTTCCAAGTAGGAAATATAATTTCTTTGGTTCAAACCATATGTGTTCGATCATATAATGTACTTAAAATGTGCAAAATCATAGATTGATTCTCTTGTTAATTTAAGAGAAGATTTCAAAATGGAGAGTGTATATCTCTATGTAGGGGCCTAGTGGAGGGCAACCATCTTCCAAAGTTACATAGGGGTGATTGAAACTTCCCACCATCAGTGTATGAGAGCATTCAAAAGCTCGAAGACATCAATGGAAATTATATTGAAGACTTCTAGGGATAAAGACAACTCATGGAAGTTCAACCAAGAACTAGAAAAGTCAAGAAGACATAAAAATGGGGCTATACCAATCAATAATTCAAAAAATTAAAGGTTTAAGAGGAAAAATCTATAAAAAGATAGCATCCACATAATTTAAAGCATACAAACACTTCAAAGAAAGCTAAAGAAACACATTATAGCTCAATGTAGTATAGTGTAATGCAAAAATATAGAAATTAGAGAAGGGAAACTATGATTCATGGAGATCTAGAGTTAGAAACCACTTTACGGGCAAAGGATTCATGGGATTAGTGAGTGGTGTAGCTAATGAATTATGTAGATGGTCTACCATTTGATGGAGAGGTCAAATGATTGTGGAGATTTAGAGTTAACAATTGTGTTATGGCCAAAAGATTGGTTTCCTTGCAAATTTGATTGAGGAGATGAACTCAAATGGTTCACAATCAAAGGGCAATCAAGCCAAAGTTTTCTATGCAACTAGAGTCAAAAGAAAAAAAGTTGGGAAAAAATCTCAAGTCAAGGGGAGAGGAAGTTCAAGCTCAAGCTAAAGAAGGTTCCAACCAAAGCTATGGATCAAGAGGAAGAGGAAGTAGTAGACGAAGAGGAGGAATATCACAAGGAAGAGAGATGTCTAATGGGGAACACTACAATTTTGGGAAGAAAACCCATTATGCCAAGGATTGCTGGTCCAAAGGAGGAGGCAATTAAGTATACAAGAGGAATCAAGGTAACTATGCTAGAAATTCACCAAAATAAGAGAATAAGAACTTTCTTAAGATATATGGTTAAAATGAAGAGTTAGCACATGTTCATATGGTACATAGACAGTGATTCTAGGAACCACATGAATTGCAACATATAGATTTTCTTCAACTTACATTAACCCACTACTCAAAGATATGTAGAAACAAGGATGACACTAAGAACAAGATTACCCATGTGGGAGATAATCCATTCAATGGATTTATAGTGTCAAAGTATTGAAGGATGTGTTTCATGTGCCAACCATCACCAAGAACTTGGCTTCAGTAGAGAAAATGGTGAAAAGAGATTATGAAGTTTGGTTGAATGACCAAGGATGTTTTGTTGAAGAATCCAGGAATAACTAAAAGACTCATAGAAAGAGGAAGAAGAAAGAGAGACTCTTTACCATGGAGGTAAATCCATCAACTCCCCACATTCTCTACTTTTTGCTTCATAATAAAAATATTCTAGAGATTGATTTGTCGCAACAAAGAATTGGCCACACCATATTAGAAAAGATCAAGGGCCTCCAAAAGAAAGGCTTACTAAGTGATCCTTTTTTTTTTTACATATCAGAATATGCAACAATTATGCCATGCTTGTGAATTAGGCAAACAAAGTAGATTGTTGTTCAAAAAGGGAGTAAATGTGAGAAAGGATGTGCTGAATCTCATGCAGAAAAATGTATTGGGGACCACAAGGGAGACATCTATTGGAGGTAAAAATACATTTTCTACATTTATAGATGATCATTCAAGATCAATTTGGATCTATAAGATGAAGGCAAAGTGAGAAGTGTTTTATCACTATAAGAGGATTTGAAACCCTAGTAAAAAAGGAGTCAGGAAGTATTTAAAGAATTTCATATTATATGGGGGGAAGGTTTTTGTAATTGTCCCTAATATTCTTGTAACTTTTCCTAGTTTATAATTTAAATGGTGCTTTGTAAAAAAAGTTAACAACGTGATAATTGAGAGTGGATGAAGTGTAAAGTTTGCTATACTGAAGATTTGTAATCAATTAGGATAGAAACATATCAAACCAACCCTTTTTTTGTGCAAATGGAAGATAAGTCTCATGTGCAACCCCAAGAAATAATCAAGGATGTCCAAATCACCATGAAATGATATACCCTTAAAATTAATTTTCTAGTGTTGGACCTTACTTGATTGAATTGGACTATCATTGGGTGCACATGACTTGAGTAGGCCAAGGTTGTACAAGATTGTTCTACCAACCAATTGTCTTTTTCTCAGGGAATGGGTAAGTATGTAATTAATTTTCAAAGGATTAGCATATGATCAATGCCAAACTCTAGATCTTGTAGAACTATCTTTATAGATGAATTAATGGATGATGAAGAGAAAGTTTTTTGAAGGGTAATCAATACATGCTATGAATAGGCTTAATTAATGTCTACAAGATTGCAACACAATACCAATGCATTCATCCATAGCCACAACCTAGGAA
>MU260401.1:65000-85000 GCA_020310875.1 Ceratopteris richardii
TTCCCACCTATCGCGATACTTCCCACCTATCGCGACACCTCCCACCTATCGCGACACTTCCCACCTATCGCGACACCTCGACCCGACCTATCACGATACACGGCCTTTAACGCATGAAAATTTAGGGTTATTTTTGAGTGAATTGAAGGGTAGTTGTGCTTAATTTTAGGCACCTTGGTATAACTTTAGAACCTTGGAAGTGGGCAAGATTCAGGGGGTACAGTGAGTTACTCCAGGGGGACTAAAATTATTGATGTGTGTGTTTCAAATGCTTGTGGTAATAGAGCTATACTGACTGGTGAGCTTTTGCAGGAACATTGCGTGCACTCAAGGCAATCCAAAGCAAGCTAGCAAGGGTGAGTACCAAGCTTGGGAGAAGGCTTCCTGGGCTTGTGTAGCAGTTTGGTCAACCAGCTAATTGAGGTTGGAAGATCTCTCAACCCTCCTTTGTCAATTCCTAGCCTAGGCTAAGCACGACTTAGGTGTGGTTATTAATTAGGGCAACGTTAGGCACGAATCAAGTCCAAGAGTATTAATCAACCAAGTGCAAGAAGTAAATAGGTCTTAAGTGCGAAAACCCTAAGGGACAAAAGGTAAACTGGAATCGATCACTTATCAAGTGCGGAAATTCACTTAAGTACTCCTGACGACGCGATTTCAGACAAGACCATAAACATAATATTCAACTCAAAAGAACAAAGTGATTGGTGCAAATTAACCTGCAACGAGAGTGTGCTTGGGTCCAAGGGGGTAGATAAATCAGGCATATGAACCTTAGATCAGGCAGACACTTAGGTCGAGACAGACAAAGCCTCAGATCTTCTGAAGCTAGTGTCAATCACACTGCCAGGTCTTGGGCCCAGCAGTTGAGTGATTACCCATACACTCCCAGATCAGAAACAAGTGATTATGAGATGTCCTATCACATGGAGAGACCAGTGGGTAGTTCAGGGGTGGCTTATCTAGAAAAGCCAGAGGGACCTTACAAGACTCAATTGGAATATATCAGGACGAATCGTCTAGGTGCTCGCATCTACGAAGACGGATTGAGAAGATCTGTGGTCCAGATTAAGAACCCCGATCAACCCCATGGATTAGACCACCCGGTAGTCAAGTTTGAGAATGGAGCATACCTAGATAAAGAGGGGACTATATATGTAGTCACCACTCTTCCTGATAGAACTGATGAGTTTGGAAATGTGATTGCGGAGACCGACATGGGTGATATAGAGCAAGGGAACTTAGAGAGAGAGCCAAGAACTCCCCGTGGTAAATCTGTCTTGACCAGAATCATGACTCTAGAGTGGATTCCACAGGACAATAAAAGCATAGATCTGCTTTTGAACCGAGAAACCGATGAGGCTTTTTGGAGATACAAATCTGCTCAACCCTAAGAAGTGAGTGCCCTCACAATCTATGAGTTTAAAGACCCTGACAGCCCAGGCCAAGTAACCTACCTAGACAATGCATCAGAGAGAATCTTCGTGGTCACTGAGCATGGCAGACATGCCTACACATGGAAGGGTGAATTTGTTTTTCCCCAACCAAGGTCTAATGCGTTCTTTGGTCACCAAGGAGCTGGGACCTCCCAAGCTCATGGAGCTCAAAGAGATAGAAGTAGGGACAAACCTGAGGTAAGTTTTGCCAACTCCCTGGGAAGAGAAAGAACGGGAACGGAAAGGAATAGGGTGGAACCTGAGAGACATAGAACCCCATGGAATCAAAGGGATGCTGACGATTTTCCTTTGCCAAGGCCGAGAGAACACACTAGGACCCTGAGACCAACTCAACTAGTGAAGTCCATGAAGAATTACTTCGATGGCACGGGAGACCCTTATGACCATGTGGCAGAATTTTGGCAAGTATTGAAAGCTGAACAGGTAGAGGACCTATTCACACAATATAATGCTTTTGGTCTAACCCTTAGGAACACTGCCCTTACGTGGTTTCAACCACTAAACGAGAGGCATTTCAGAAGCATAGACCAGCTCTTAGAGGCATTTATCGTTGAGTTTTCTAAGAGTGGAATCAGGCATAACACCTCCTCACTAATTCATAGCTTCAAACAAACACCTCAAGAGACGGTCAGACTAGCTGGAAGAAGATTTAGGCAGTACCTGGAGAGATGCCCGATGCCGGAGTTACCCACACCAGCCAAACAAGTGGCCTTGTTCTTAGATGGATTGTTGAGCACTAAGCTCAGGTCATATGTGTATCTGAAGGACCCCAGAACGATAGAAGAGTGTGTGCGCATGTGCATAGACATTGAGGACAATCTAGGTGAGGAATTAGAACTATCAAAAATCTATAAGGATTCTGAGAGCTCTAGTAACCTGACATCTGGTCAATCCACCTCCATTGAGGAACTTGCAGAGAAGGTAGCCCGAAAACTAGGTGTCTCTAGCAAACAAATTCCGAGATTTGCCCAGTTAAGCGGTGTTACAATTGTGGCGGTGACCATATGGCAAGTGTATGTCCCATTATGGCCCAACCCCAGGCGAATCCTAGTGGCCAGTACTGCACCATAGACCGCAGGTACACCAACCACACTGCACAAGACTGCCCATATAACAAACAAATTGTTAGGCAAAATTACCCTCAGCCATATCCACAACAGGGTAGATACCAGAATCAGTACCCACCACAACAATACAACCGACCACAGCAAACTTATCAGCCACCTTATCAAGGGCAGCAAAGACCTCAACCAGTCCTAGTACAGCAACCCCCTGCTCCAACCAATGTGATCCCAGTAAAATATGCATCTGCTGAAGAAAACCCGAACAGAGCCATAGTCCCAATCACCCCATTGCTATCAGACAGTGATCCAAGTGACCATAGTTTTGACTCCACACATATTGATAGCCCACAGGCTTACTACATGCAGTCACCCGAGCATAACGAGTCATACTATTATGAGGACCCAAGTGAAAATAGTGGGGAACCTGAGTATGCTAATGTCATGTACACAAACCCCAACTCTAGACCTCAACCTAGGCAGGTAAGACCCCCATTTCCTAGAGGACCATGCTTCAGATGTCAGGGAGATCACCTTATACGTGATTGTCCACTGCCTGTCCCTACACAACCTCAACCAGTAACCATTCAGGGTTTCTGTCAAGACTGCGGGAAAGAACATCTCCTACAAGATTGCCCAAAGAACCCTAATAACATGCCTAAAATCACTCCTATCAATGTTGTTGGGTTAGTTGTAGACTCCACAGGGAGTGTGACCTCCACTGCACCTGTGCAGGTGATCACAAGAGCCCAGGCACTACAACAAAACCAAGGTGTTGGTCAGGAAAAGAGCCCCGAGGTGAGTGAAACAGAGAGCATAACCAAAAAGAGGACTAGAGCCTGGAAGGATAGTCGTGAAAGAATGAAAAGGCAATGGGCAAAAAAGATAAACGAACTTGAAGAAAGCTTGAGAGAAACCAAGGCAAAAATCATAGAGATCACATCTCAACCGCACTCTCACACCTTCCCACCGCTACCATCCCCATCACCCTCCATTCCTCCACCCTCTAATACACCCCACGTAACCCACCCACCACCCCGAGTAGGATCAGTATTAGCTGACCCCACTCCTGAAGGCTTGGACATGATGTTCAAGGCCTACCAGGCTCGACTTCAAAACGGGCCAACAGCTGCAAACCTAGACAAGAGTTACCCTAGGGCAGATTTAGAGATTGAACGGATGAAAATGTGCATGAAAATGGTAGAACAAGCTCAAGCTATACTTGAGACTAGTCAAAAGTTCAATCAGACAAACTCTGTCAAATCAGATTTGCACTTCCAAGGCTTACTAGAAAAATTAGAGCAGTTGGTAAACAAACCACAAGTTCCTTTACCTCCACAGGCTCAACGAGTTATTGGAAGAGGAAGCACACCACCAATGGGAGCTTATGTTCCTAATTCCACGGATGCTGGAATACCTCCTTCAATTCAACAGTACTCTCAAGAGTTCTTGCGGGAAATACAAGAAGAGAAATGGGCCAAGGAGAAGGGTAATCCCCCTCCTATTCCTGAGATTGATGATCTTCGTGATCAATTTCCCCAAGACATTCCGTCCATCTATGGAGATCAAACAGAGCAACAAGAGGATGAGAGATTAGATTTTGAATCTAATTCTTTACAAGAGTTGCCTCATTTCACAGGCCCATGTGAATCTGAATCTCTCCAGGTCAGAGCTCCCACAATATTGGTGAGAAATGAAGACTCAGTGATTCCAAGAAACACTGATGTTGTGAAGAACACTAAGGTTCAATGTCATCTCACTGTAGAGGAGCTCCTCAAGGCAAAACCGGAGCTCTGGAATCATGTGAAGGATCAGGTTCCAGAACTTGAATCCAATATACCAAAAGTAGGCTCTAAGCAAAAAGTTCCAGAGATACCTCTCGACAAGATAGGAGACATGAGCGAAGGTGAAGAAGGTAACACTTATCTTCCGATCACCTATCAAGGTTACACAACCAAAGCAATTGTGGATTCGGGTGCTGGTGTTGCTATTGCGACCACCTCCTTGTGGAAGCGATGGGGCAAACCCACCTTAAGACCAACGAGAATGAAACTTCAAATGGCAGATGGTCATTTTGAAAGACCTCTAGGATTGCTTGAAGGGATAACTCTAACCACTTGTGGTGTAGAGTTTGAACATACATTTGCTATATGTGACTTTGAGAAAAATAATGTCTACGAGATGATCCTAGGAAGACCCTTCCTACGACAATTGCAAATAGTACAGGATTGGGAAACCAACTCCTTGTACTTACAGCAATTAGGGGTCACCACCAAGGTCAATTTGAAGGATTACACCTTCAGAGATGTACCACCCCTACAGTGGAATCCTATCCACAAAGCGAAAGAAGATTCTATCTCCGTGCATTTTGGAAGTTCACCTGATCCATCATGGCTACATGAAGATACTCACTTGTGGATGTGCAAGGTCGCAGAGGAAGAGGAAAAGCGCCTAAAAGCGAGAGAAGAAGGAACTCCCCCAGGAGATAGACCAATGAAAGACCCAGCCTATACACCGATGATATTTCCAGATGAGGAATTTGAACCTCATGGTTGGGCAGAAATCTTAGCTACCATGGACATAGCAGTCAATGAAGAACAATGGACACCTCACTGTGATGAGGAGGGGTATGATATTTCAGTGTTCATGTGTCAGCCCCTGTTGGAAGAGTGTGATCCTAGTGAGTTCATAGAAGAAGAAGAAGAGAATGACGATGATCTCGAATCCATTGTGATGGATACTTATTTTGACTGAAAGGAACACTATTTAGAGGACATAGGAGTGTTAACCCAAAAAGAAGAAGAACCCCTTGCAAGTATTAAAACGATAAATTCAAAGAAAGGAAGTGAAGGAGGTCAAAAGAAAAAGAAAAGAAAAGCAGTGAAACAAGAGGAGGAAGAATCATTGTTTGAAGTACCAGAAAATTTCAAGAAATATGAAGTGGAAGACCGGAAAATTTTGGTACGGATGCCTAAGAGAGCGGCCATTATAGGAGAAGCATATGACAATAAAGAAAAGACCAAAAAAATTGTAGTGACCATTGAAGGGAACAAAGAACGATGTACGTACATAGGAGATGACCTAAGTGCGAAAGAAGAAGCAGAGCTTGTAGCTCTATTAAGGGAATATAGGGATGTGTTTGCATGGCACTATAGAGACTTGAAAGGAGTAGATCCAGAGATTTGCTCTCATACGATTTCGATGACCGCTGATGCCAAGCCCACCAAACAAAAGCCCTACACATATAATGACAATTATGCAGCCAAAATAAAGGAGGAAATTGACAGGCTGATTGAAGCTGGATTCATCTATGAGATTGAGCACACTGAATGGGTGTCCCCCATTGTAGTGGTGCCCAAGAAGAATGGGAAATTGCGAGTGTGCATTAACCTCAAAAAAGTTAATGCCGCTACGATCAGAGATAGTTATCCACTTCCAATCACCGAACATCTATTGGAGCGTGTTGCAGGCAAGGAAGTTTATAGCTTCCTTGATGGATTTTCAGGTTACAACCAAGTAGCCATTGCCCCCGAAGATCAACACAAAACAGCCTTTGCCACAGAATGGGGAATCTTTGCATTTCGTGTGATGCCATTTGGGCTCACCAATGCACCTGCAACATTCCAAAGGCTCATGTGTCATGTCCTCAAAGAGTTCTTGCGAAAGAGCTTAGAAGTATATGTGGATGATTTATGCGCTCATTCCCAAGAAAGAAGTTACCACATCCCTGAGCTCAGACAAATCTTCAACAAGTGTAGAGATTATCGAGTGTGTCTGAACCCAGAGAAGTGTGTGTTCATGGTACGACAAGGTAAGATCTTAGGTCACATTGTTTCTAAGAATGGAATTTCAACAGATGAAGACAAGGTAAGAGCGATAGCAGAGTTACCAAGACCAAGAAATGTTAAAGAGGTACAAGCCTTTATGGGCCATTGTGGATATTACCGTAGGTTTATCCACATGTATGCCATCATAGCTAAGCCTCTTTATGGGTTGTTAACAAATTTTGAGTGGAATGAGGAATGCGAGAATTCCTTCAACGAGCTGAAAAGACGTTTGTGCACATCACCAATATTGACTACTCCGGATTGGAGCAAACCCTTTCATGTCCATGTAGATGCCTCCAATCATGCAATAGGATGTGTGCTAGCACAACCCACAGGTGAAGGAAACCTGGATTTGCCGATAGCATATGCTAGTAGGCAATTAAATGCAGCTGAACGAAATTATACCACAACGGAGAGAGAAGGCTTAGGCATGGTATATGCTGTGAAGAAGTTTAGACACTATCTATTAGTTCAAGTTTTTCACGGATCATCAAGCTTTACTATATTTGGTCAATAAACCTTGCAATACAGGCCGCTTAGTAAGATGGTTCCTCTTACTAATGGAATACGACTTTGAAGTTGTTGTCAGGAAAGGTAGAACCCATCTTAGGGCAGACCATCTTTCTCGCATCACTTCAGGAGAGCCACCGCAAGGAGTGTCTGATGAATTGCCCGATGCTTATCTGTTCAATTTAGAAGTTGTTCCTAAATGGGCAAATAAGTTGGTACCAGTCCTAACCTTCGGGCCTGCAAATAAGAATGTGAAAACAAGCAAAGAGGAAATTGTAAAATCACTGAAGTATCAAATATTGGCCGGAAGTATGTACAAGCAAGATATCGAGGGTGTATTAGCTTTTTGTGTCGAGGACGATGAACATACTAGTTGGTTGCAACAAGCCCATGAGGGATTGCTAGGAAATCACTACTCTAAACAACGAACATTGCAGAATCTAAGACGCTTAGGAGTGTATTGGCCTAGCATGGACAAAGAAATACAAGAGTGGATCCACAATTGTCCAGTGTGCCAGAAGAGACCCCCAGTGGAACATGCCACTCTTTATCACGTGTCATTAATCCCAGATTGGAGTGCTCCGTTGGTCGAGTTCATGAGATCGGGAACATTACCCAATCAGTCTAGTCTTGCAAGAAAACGGAGCATGGAGCAAGAGGCTCAAGACTATGCCTCAGTAGGAGACAACCTATATCGAAGAGGCAAGGATGGTTACCTAAGACTGTGCATTCATGAATCAGACTATTTGAAAGTCTTAGAAACTGCACACAGCGGTGCTGCAGGTGGACACTTTGGGCCTGACAGAGTAATTAAGACCATTCTATTCTCAGGACTTTGGTGGCCCACTCTTCATATAGATGCACATACTTATGTGAAGCAATGTGACACATGCCAACGTGCCCAATATCCGATAAGAAAAGATGAAATGCCTTTAAGGCCAATGATGGGAGGACGTGCATTTTCAAAGTGGGGTATAGACTTTGTAGGTCCCATCAACCCCCCAGCTAGAAACTCCCATGCAGAATACATTATTGTAGCCACAGATTACCTTACAAAGTGGGTGGAAGTAAAAGCCACGACAAAGAATGATGCTCAAACGACGGCTAAGTTCTTATTTGAAAATGTGTTCACTAGATATGGGTTACCAATAGAGTTGGTTAGTGATAGAGGTACGCACTTCTTGAATGAGGTCATTGAAAATCTCCTTCAAGAATTCATGGTGATACATAAGAAGTCTGCCCCCTATCACCCACAAGCTAACGGACAAGCCGAGAGCACGAATAAGATCCTATGTAACGTATTGACGAAACTTGTAAATAATAAACGCTCTGATTGGGACAAACAACTTCATCATGCTGTTTGGGCATACCGAGTTGCCTACAAAACGGTACTCAATGCCACCCCATTTCAGATGGTCTTCGGGCAGAATGCGGTGCTACCATTAGATTTCCTAATTCCAGCTTTAAGAGTAGCACAAGAGCATGAGTGGAATGGACATGAGCTGTCCTCTAGGATCTTTGATCTAGAACGTTTAGGTGAGACGAGGCTACGAGCAGCAGCAGGCATCTATGCTGCAAAGAAATGGCAAAAGGCATACTTTGATGCCCATATGAAGGATAAGGGCTTGAAAGCAGGAGATCTAGTTTTAGTCTACACATTGAAACAACACGCAAGAAATCTAGAAAAGAGAGGCTACGGACCTATGATCATCAATAGGATCTCCACGAGTGGAGCAGTACAACTAGCCACTTTAGAGGGGGATGTTCTCCCAAACTATATTAGCGGATGCAAAGTCAAGCTGTATCAGGAACCCCTCACGGAGGAAATGCTAAGTCGACTCAATACTGCTAAGCAACGTAAAGAGGAGGAAAAACGAATTCGAGAAGAAGCACAGGCAGAGGCCTTAGAGCGTATCAGACGAATGAAGTTGAGGAGACAAGGGAGGGATCAGCCTGTGACTGACACTCAAGAGTCTCTAGGCTATCACATGGCCATGTGTGAGACTTCAGGTGAACGTACCCATAAGATAGTGGACCGACGACCTTTTGTGACCCTAGAAATAGGACAAAGAGACAGCACACCAAGCGTGAGAGCTTTAATTGATTCAGGAGCAGCCACAAGTGCAGTTCAGCTTTCTTATTGCCAGCAGCTGCAATTGGAGGTAAAACCCCTAGAAGCATATCTGATAGGATTAGGAGGTGTTGAAACCCCTTGCATGGGAGAGGTGGATCTTCCCCTCTACATACAAGAGGCCCTCATGCCAGCAAAAGTGCTAGTGTGTGAAGACGAGGATTTGACCGAACCTCTTGTCTTAGGCCAAGATTGGATCTATGATCACGCAGTCAACCTCAACCTAAGAAGTGGACTTCTTCAGGCTTGGGAAGGCCAAAGCCGTCTCACGATTGAATTAGAAAATCAAGCACTCAAACCAATAGAACAGGCACCAAATCCTGGTCCCTCCAGGAATCCACATGAAGATAGCAATGTTGTTCTTGTACAAACTTCTATGGTGCAGAGGATTGTCAATCTTACTGAAGGTACAGGGACCAATAAGGAGTGCCTAATGTTGGGAGTGATGGTTGGATGCACTCAACAGATGAGTTGATGCTGCAAAACCTACTTCACACCTGCCCTCCTTTGACTCCAGATATGCTTAGTAGACTCCTTGAGCTTCCAAATGATACCAAGAAACCATATATGTGCTTTGCAAATGTTATGAATAATGATCAAATCAAGACAGACTACTTGTAACTTCAAAATCTTGAAAAACTTGCTATTTTGGTATTGACACCTGCTCAGTGTTATGCTCAGTGTGACCAGTGTAGTTACAATTAGAAAAATTCCTTCTAGAGATATTCTATTAGCTTAGTAAGCTTCCATTTGCAATTGGAATGAAAGGAAATGATAAACTATACTCAGAGAAATCACTTTAGCAAAATAAGGTACACCCCCGACTTTTTAGGAGACTTACAGTCACAGACCAGTGAGCACCTCGATTGAGATTTCTCTGTAATGGTTGATCCAATGGTCTTGAAACTTTGTACGTGTATAGTAGACTTTGATCTAAATCCAATGCACTTTGAATCATCCAATTTGGTTCAGTAGATCTTGAGATATGCCTCTTTGAAGTTGACAGAGTTGAAGATGGTCACTCAGAGAAAACAGAGATAATGAATGTAATGCTATGTATTAATTCTATTGATTGTACATTCCCATTGGCATAGAATGTGATGCTCAATGGTACTCAGAGGTGTAGGCTATGGTGTAGCTCACACACACTCAATGAATTACTCAGAAATGCCTCGGGAAGAGTGAAGGATTAGTGAGACTGACCCGCGAGTTTTTTCCACATCTTTTATAAGAGTTGATTGGTCATTTGAATTTGAATTCAAACTAATCTCCTAGAATCTTTCACCTAAAAGTTGATTGAGATATTCTCTCAATCATATCATCTACTTTTCCACGACTTAAACTAGTAGGTGTGATTACATGAGTGATTAAAGTCATATTGACTTTTACAAGAGATAAAAAGGTAATAACCAATAAGTATTGGTTCCTATGATCATTGTTCCATGTAGATATATCCTTCAAAGGCTCCAAGCTAAGCCTTCAAGGTCCAAGCTTTTTTTGAAGTCTTCAAGGTTGATATCCAAGCCAAGTGTTAAGGTTTGAATTACACCAACAGCTCCCCCTCAAGCCAAACACTTTGGCTCAAGTCTTCATCTCTAGTCTTCAATTATTTCCTGCAATCCAATCATGGATTTAAATCTGCATAGCTTGCTTCCATCCAATGCTTTAGTGAGCAAATCTGCACATTGCATATTAGTAGACACATATGACAATTGAATATCTTTGCTAAGTAACTTCTCCCTCACATAGTGGTAATGAACCTCTATGTGTTTTGTCCTAGCATGATAAATTGGATTAGCTGCAAGGTGAAGAGAACTTGTGTTATCACCAAAGATGATTGGTGGCCTTGTGTATAGGCCCAATTCTGAATATAAAAGCTTCAACCATATAGCTTCTTGAGTGGCATTTGCTAGCCCTCTATACTCTGCCTCAGTAGATGATAAAGCTACTGTGGGTTGTTTCTTGGATGACCAAGAAATTGGTTTATCACCTGCAAAACATATGTAACCAGATGTGCTTCTCCTGTCATCCTTGCAACCTGCCCAATCTGCATCTGAATATACCTTAATATCAATGTCTGATGAATAGGGAAAGTACAAACCATGATTTTGTGTTCCCTTTAGGTATTTTACTATCTTCTTTGCTGCCTCCAAATGAGGTAGTCTTGGTTTGTGCATAAATTGGCTAAGTACACTAACACCATATGATATATCAATCCTGGTTAAGGTAGCATAATTAAGACTACCTACCAAACTTTGGTAACCTGTAATATCTTGGAGTTCTTCTCCTTCATGAGCACTGAGTTTGTGGTTGACCTCCATAGGAGTGCTTGAGACTTTAGCTTCCTGCAAATTAAACTTCTTGACCATGTCCTGAATGTACTTCTTCTGAGTAATAAAGATACCTGAATTTGTATAGACCAATTCAAGTCCTAGAAAGTACTTCAATAATCCAAGATCATTAATCTTGAATTCCTTCATCATCTGTCCTTTGATGTGTCTAATTCCCTGAACATCATTTCCTGTAATAATGATGTCATCAACATAGACACACAAGTATATTACCTCTGAATTGTTCCTTTTGATAAACAATGAAGTATCTGCTTTACTCATTATAAATCCTTGGTCTAGGAGGTAGGTTGTCAACCTGTAATTCCATGCTCTAGGTGCCTGCTTCAATCCATATAGAGCCTTCTTCAACTTACAAACATGATTTACCTTCTTGGGATCTTCATAGCCAGGTGGTTGTGACATGTAGACTTCTTCAGATATCCATCCATTCAAGAATGCATTCTTCACATCCAATTGGTACATGTTCCAATTCTTGGATGCAGCTACACTCACCATAACTCTGATAGTTGGCATCTTGGCCACAGGAGAAAAAGTCTCCTCATAATCAATGCCTTGGGTTTGTGCAAAACCCTTGGCTACCAACCTAGCTTTATACCTGTTTATTGTACCATCTGAATTCCTTTTGAGTTTGTAGATCCATCTGGATCCTATCACCTTCATAGAGTCTTTCTTGGGTACCAAGTCCCAAGTGTCACTCTCCTTGAGAGCCTCTATTTCTTCATCCATTGCTTCTTTCCATTTTGGTTTAGTGATTGCTTCTTCAAATGTACCTGGTTCTTCATTCAAGAGATCCTTTGCAAGATATACAGAATGCTTGGTTACAAGTGAAGTATCATACCCATACCTAATAGGTTTTTTCTTTTCTCTCTGAGATCTCCTCATAGCTTGAGTTGAGGATTCTGGATTATCTTCTAGTTGCTTCATCTTCATCTTCCCTTTGGATTTCCAAGCCTTGAACTCTTCAATGTTGATGGTGTCTTCATCATCTGAGCTTGTGTCCTCTTTCTGAATTGATTCTTCCTTGATAAGCTTGGGGAAGTCTTCTTCCATGTCATAAGGTAGGCTAACTTTCTTGCATTCATTTTCATACCATGAATCATTTTCATCAAAGATGACATCTCTGCTTACCTTGAAGCCTTTGTTTGAGGGGTTGTAGAATCTGTATCCCTTCTGATTCAAATCATAACCAATGAAGATACATTTTTCAGCTTTAGGGTCTAGCTTTCCCCTTACCTGTGAGGGAATATGCACATATGCAACACAACCAAAGATTTTGCAATGATCCAGAGATGGTCTCTTACCATGCCAAGCCTCATAGGGTGCCATTCCATCAAGTGTCTTTGATGGCAACCTGTTAATTAAATATGTGGCAGTAGATACACTCTCTGCCCAAAGATAATTTGGCAATTTCTTTTCATTTAGCATAGACCTAGCTGTCTCTATAATGAGTCTATTCCTCCTTTCAGCTACCCCATTTTGTTCAGGTGAGTACCTTGTAGTGATCTCCCTCTTGATGCCTCTTTCTTGCAAGAAATCTTCAAAGTCATTGGAGAAGTATTCTCCACCACCATCTGACCTTAACTTCTTCAAATGTCTACCTGTTTGATTTTCAACTAATGCAAGATACTTTTTGAAACAATTAAATACTTCATCTTTATGTTTCATGAAGTATAAGACAGTCCACCTGCTATAGTCATCAATGAAGGACACATAGTACCTTGATCCAGATATGGATGGCTCCTTGCTAGGTCCCCAAACATCTGTATGCACCAATTCCAGATAATCTTCATGCATAAAACCTTTCTTGGTATAGGGCAATCTGTGTGACTTACCAAATTGACAAGCCCCACACTTGTATATCATGTGTTGCTTGGATACATTAGGTATCCCAAGCACACATTGATCCCTACTCATTTGCTTTAAGGTCCTCTCTCCAATGTGACCTAATCTCTTGTGCCAAATCTCCAATTCTGATAGGGTTTGATCTTTATAGTTGTACAAAGCAATATTCTTAGTGTCTTCAAGTTCAAAGGTAAACAATCTACCTGATTTTTCTCCCTTGGCTATCCTTCTGAATCCATGTCTTGGATCCTCCACATATGCACCATGTTGAGTGAACCTGACCTGTAGACCTTTTTCCACAATCTGACCTACACTCATCAGATTCTTGGTGATTGTTGGAACATACAATACTCTGCTCAATAGATTCTGATTACCATCACTAGTTTTGACATTACCTACTTTAACAACTGAATGTTTAGTGTCATCACCTGTCTGCACTTGATGCTTGCCTTTGGGTTCTTCCAAATCAGAAAGTAATGCAACATTTCCAGCTACATGATTAGAGCAACTTGAATCAATATAGAATAAGTGATCATCATTGATACCTGACTTAGAAGTCATATTCATGATCAATAGGGAGTCATCTTGCTCCTCTGCATAATTGTTGTAATCCTTCCTATTTTTGTATCCACCTTGATAGTTGCCATTGTGATTGTAGTTGTTGTTATAATTATTGTTGTAGCCATGGTAGCTTTGAGATTGATTGAATCTGCCTCTGCCTTGAGAGTATCCTCCTCTTTGGTGACCTCTTCCTCTTTGGTTCTTGTAGTTTTTGTAGCATTCATCTGTGGTATGGTTAGACAAGCCACAAATATTGCATGGAGATTGGTTGTAGGGTCTCCCCCTACCTGACTTACCTCCTCTGCCTCTACCTCTAGAAGATCTACCTCTCCCTGCATAGTTTGCTTGGGAGGTAGAGCCTTCTTCATCAACCTTTTTGTTTTTACCCTTGTCTTTAGCTTTCTTATCAGTGTATAGGGCAGAGGGGTTGTTACCTTTTGATTGCTCTCCATTCTTTGTAAGCTTTGCTTCATGTGTAAAGAGTTGTCCAATCAGAGTTGTTAGATCAGGTGCTTGAATGTCCATGTATAAGTCCATTGCTGTGGTAAAGCTCTCCCACTTGTCATCTGCCTTTAGTCCATTGATCACTTGTTTGACTATTTGCTCTTCCTCAATCTCTTCTCCAACACTTGCAAGTTGGTCTGCAATGTCCTTGACTTTGGTAACAAAATCTGAGACAGATTGCTTTGATTGCTTCCTAAGAGTGGTAAACTCAATCCATAGCTGATTCTTTCTGGTCCTTGTGCTTGATGAAAAGTAAGTTGACAAGGTTTCCCAAGTCTCTTGGGAAGTTTTGCAATTCCTTATGTGTGGTAGAAGGAAATCAGAAATAGAGTTTAGAAGATATGACCTTGCCAAAGCATCTTTTGCACACCATTGATTGAGTCTCTCTTGCTCTTCCTTGGTGGGTAGGCCTCTAGCTTTGAATGAGGGCAATTCCTCATCTCCTGATATGAATCCAAACAAGCTCCTTCCTTGTAGATAGGTCTTCATCCTTAGAGACCAAGCTTGGTAGTTGTTCCTGTCTAATTTGTCAATGAAGGAAGGGAAACCATCACCCATGATTACCTTATATGCTCTGATACCACTGTTGGGAGTGATGGTTGGATGCACTCAACAGATGAGTTGATGCTGCAAAACCTACTTCACACCTGCCCTCCTTTGACTCCAGATATGCTTAGTAGACTGCTTGAGCTTCCAAATGATACCAAGAAACCATATATGTGCTTAAAAAAATGTTATGAATAATGATCAAATCAAGACAGACTACTTGTAACTTCAAAATCCTGAAAAACTTGCTATTTTGGTATTGACACCTGCTCAGTGTTATGCTCAGTGTGACCAGTGTAGTTACAATTAGCAAAATTCCTTCTAGAGATATTCTATTAGCTTAGTAAGCTTCCATTTGCAAGTGAAATGAAAGGAAATGATAAACTATACTCAGAGAAATCACTTTAGCAAAATAAGGTACACCCCCGACTTTTTAGGAGACTTACAGTCACAGACCAGTGAGCACCTCGATTGAGATTTCTCTATAATGGTTGATCCAATGGTCTTGAAACTTTGTAGGTGTATAGTAGACTTTGAGCTGAATCCAATGCACTTTGAATCATCAAATTTGGTTCATTAGATCTTGAGATATGCCTCTTTGAAGTTGATAGAGTTGAAGATGGTCACTCAGAGAAAACAGAGATAATGAATGTAATGCTATGTATTAATTCTATTGATTGTACATTCCCATTGGCATAGAATGTGATGCTCAATGGTACTCAGAGGTGTAGGCTATGGTGTAGCTCACACACACTCAATGAATTACTCAGAAATGCCTCGGGAAGAGTGAAGGATTAGTGAGACTGACCCGCGAGTTTTTTCCACATCTTTTATAAGAGTTGATTGGTCATTTGAATTTGAATTCAAACTAATCTCCTAGAATCTTTCACCTAAAAGTTGATTGAGATATTCTCTCAATCATATCATCTACTTTTCCACGACTTAAACTAGTAGGTGTGATTACATGAGTGATTAAAGCCATATTGACTTTTACAAGAGATAAAAGGGTAATAACCAATAAGTATTGGTTCCTATGATCATTGTTCCATGTAGATATATCCTTCAAAGGTTCCAAGCTAAGCCTTCAAGGTCCAAGCCTTTTTTGAAGTCTTCAAGGTTGATATCCAAGCCAAGTGTTAAGGCTTGAATTACACCAGCACCTAACTCATCCAAAGAAGATTCTAGACGAGCAGACCGAACGTCACTCGACACGAAGGAGGCTGCTGATCAAGAGGCCGGAGCGCCAACCCGTGCAACATGGAGCATCTCGTGGCACGAAGCAGATCTGGATACGCAAGGATGGAAAACCCACAACCCTAATAGCAGACTCTCAAGGAGACAAGAAACGAGCCTCACCATCAAGGAACAAAGTGAAGAAGCCCCCTAGGATAACCCCTAGGCACACCATTTCTATTTGGGTTCCTAAGCGGTCAATGAAGGCCATCCCTAATGCTAGACAGATCTGGGTGCCCAAGGCCTGCTTACAAGCCCAAATTACTTCACCTTCAAGCACTAGGATGAAGCAACTTTCACAAGCACTCGTGGCCAACAACTCAGAAAACGAAAAGATACCTACACCTTTCACTGTCTCCACTCCCATCAACCCTAGGAATGTTTGGAAATGGGTACCCAAAAGGTCCCAAATACATCACACTCTCATCCAGAAATCTTCACCTGTCTTTAGCTCTAAGAGCTACGAATCCTCTATCAAAGTTTGGAGAGTTAAACTGTGTATTAAACCCCCTGACCCAATTCTGTAAATCCGTCTACTCTAACACAGGAGCATTCTGAGCCCATTGCATAACCAAAGTATGCATCTAGGATGACACTGACCTCTAATCACCACTCAGACCTATCACAAACACTTCACCACTAACCACTGACCTCCGGGATTGTCATGTTAGTATTGTGAAGGGAACACCATTACATCTTGTTTCCTATGCAACACTAATGTGCCTTTCTTCTTCCAGCAGATAAGCAACCTACTCTCATGGCAACAGCGGCAGGCACAAGCTCTCAGGCAGGCTCTGGTGCTCCAATCAATTGGGATGCCATGCCGGTGGAGGCCCCACCAACAGCTCGGCCTGAAGAGTTCGTGAATGTGCGGAGAATTCCTATTCCAGATCCACCAAATGGCCTAACCGAAAGAGTAAAGGGGCATTCTCACTGGTTCAATGAGATGCCAGGAGATTTGGGGGACGCAGATCATATCTGGGAGTCCAAGATGGAATGTGGAGGAGTGTGGTGGACCTTCCAGTTCTTCTCACGAGAATTCAAAGCATTGCAAAATGCAGCTCCACTTCAAGATATCTGGCAAAAAGCAGGATTACAAACTTATTTCAGTGAAGCTCTGCCTAAACCAGATTTCCTCAGGTGCTACTACCTAATTGCCACGCTGAAGCCAACAGGGGATAAAGATCATTCAGGCACATTCTGGGTGCCCTCCTTGTCAAATCTGGAGGAAATGAGGAAGTTCGAATTGAATGTTACTTTAATCAGGGAAGCACTTCAGATGTATGGCACGCATGTACCTTCTGACCGCGACCCCTTGATACCTGAGTCGATGAAAAGCCATAGAATCAAGAAGCTAAAAGAAATGTGCGCCCTCACCCCCAACATTGCCATACCTTTGCGGATGTGCCTCCAACATTTCGCATTCCCAGCTCAGGACCGTTTCACCCAACCTCACAAGAAAATATGGTATGGGCTATATCTAGCAGAGACTGGAAGCTTGCCCATTAAGATGCCTGTATGGATCTTGGACCAAGTGTATGAGGCAGGCAAGCGGGGAGTGAGGAAGCCTACTCTACATGGCTGTTGTGCGCTTACAAGAATTATCTATAGATGTCTTGCATATGATGTGCCAGTTGCCAGAGCCCTCAAATATGCACAACTGGAGTTGTTCAAAGGGCGGAAGTCAGGGAGCCAGCCAGCAAAACGAATGCGTGGATCGCTCTCCCAAGTAATGATCCCTCAAGAGGCCACGACTGAAGCTTCTCCCAGACCAGAAGCTCAGGTCGCACCTTTCACGATCCACCTTCAAGGAGTTCAAGCTGGGGAGGTGGTACAACCCGCTCCATCCGCCCCTCCACTACCTACCGATGCAGAGTTTGCATCTATGGCCACCTTCACAGAGGATCCAAACTTCGATTTTGAAAGATTCCTGCAGACGGTCCCCCTATCAGACAGTGAAGATTCCCCTGACAATGTTGATCCGGGTGCATCAGTCCAAAGAGAACATCCACGGGGCGAGACGAGCAGAGTACATGGGGAAGAAGTGGCACAACATCCTCATGACCCAAACACACGAGTTCAGGAAGATGCACAAAGAAATGAACCAGAAGACAGTGAAGAGGAGGCCCCTGCCTACACAACACAACTCAGACGGCTGTACAAGACAATCAAGCAGGTACAGAGAAGACATAAGATGACAGAAGAGGCGAATAGAGCGCTAGTGAACCAAATGCTTCAAACCGAGAATGTCGACTCACATTTTGTGGAATCATTGAATTTATTGGCAAAGACATGTGGGATCAGGGAAGCATTGAGGACAATGGTCTATCAAGAAAACCCGACATATGATCAACGGAGGATTGATACACGGCCACGACGAGGGAAAATGATTCAAATGGAAGTCTCCACTGCCTTGCCTACCACAATTTCAGAGGATGTTCACATGACAAGTCCAAGTCCCACTGACGAACAAGATGTAATTACTCAGGTACCATCTCCACCGCCACCTTCCATTCAACCCTCAGAACCCTTCTCCACTAGCCCTTCTGAACAACCGATATCCACCCATCATGAAACCATTGTACACACCTCCGTTTTTACATCCTTCCCTTTATCCACACCCAGCACTTCCACCCAAATTTTTGAACCTCACACCGGTCATCCGGCCACCGATCAAACCATAATAGGTCACCCTTCCTATCTCCCCGCCCTTGGACAACCACTTGCCACTAGCCAGACCTTATCCCATCCTTTTCCATTCACCCACACCCAAACCCTATCCACCACTTCCCTAGTAACTGTCTCACACTCAACCCAAGTCACACAACCCTCATTCTGGACAAACCTTGTAAATATACTCCAACAGGTGGATAATTATAATAAAAAGTCCCTTTCCCAACCCCACTCCCCCACATTCACTGCCACCACTATCACATCACCCACCATCCCTGTATTCATAGTTCACGAATCACACACTCTCACGTCCGATCCCATGGACATCTCACCATCCATAGGATCACCCACCACCACTGTTATTCCAACATCACCACATGTCATTTCACTCACGTCACCACTTCCAAACACTGTAGGCACAACATCCACTTTTCCCTTTCCCATCTCCCGACCCCTTGCATCTCCCACCATTACCCCTGCACCCACCTCATTTAGTCATGCACTCAACACCATGCTCGAAGCCGCTGCCCAACTTAAACAGGAATACAGGTTACTAGAAGAAAACAATAAAGAGCTCTGTACTTTGTCATCCCACCTCCAGGCACGTGTCACTGCCTTGGAGTTGTCTAATACAGAATTACACAAGGAGGTGACTACCCTCCAACAATATCAGGTGGAGCTCGAGTCCACACATACAGAGAAGAGTAGGGCAACGGAAGAACAACTTAGAGATCAGCTAGCCCGTAATGCTAGACTCCAACGAAACATGGCTCTACTCCGGCGCCATTTAGCGGCTGCTCAAGAAGAAAACAAAAGACTACAGCAAAAAAATCAAGACAACCTCGAAGCAGCCATGGAAAACACTCCAGGGGCACCCATCGACCCTGCTAAATTCCAAGCCATCCCCTCAGAAAACATACAACAAATATTGGAAGCTTATGCCAATCTCTTGGAAGCACATGATCAGCTTGCTGACCAAGTCAAAGACCTATAGAAAGCCCAAGTGCCTACACAACACCAACGAGAACCTAAAGAGATGGCCAACGCTGCAACCTCACCAGAGCCGGAATTATCAGTAACCAATGAAGTACTTGAGCTACGGCAACAGGTTGCAGAACTAAAAATTAAGTTGTTACAGTATGAACGACCTCCCTCTCCACCTGATCAAACGATAGAAGAAGAAACAGTAGTCATTCCGGTGGAGGAGACATTTGAAGATAATTATGAGCCTCAACCCCTTCCAAGAGGCAGAATTACGGAGGAAGGCCAGGATACATATGAGGAACCCCCGTCAGCATGGATGA
>MU260401.1:90000-160000 GCA_020310875.1 Ceratopteris richardii
AGACTCCTCCAACTTGATGTAAAAAATGCATTTGTAAATGGTTGGATAAGTGAAGAGGTATACATGTCACAACCTCCACGTTTTGAGCTCTAATGAAGCACCTTATGTTTGTAAACTTAAGAAAGCATTGTATGGGTTGAAAGAAGCTCCTACAATGTGGAATTATAGGTTGATTAGATACCTTCAAGATCAAGGGTTCAACCTAGCAAATCAAGTCCTTATCTATTCATCAAAAGGGATCTTAATAAGGTTATCTATCTATGTGTATATGTAGATGACATAATTGTGATAGGTGATGATCTGAATGGCATTCAAAGGATAAAAAGACACATGCAAGAAGAGTTCAAAATCAATGATTTAGGTGAGCTCACATTCTTCCTAGGTATGCAGGTCACATACAAAGATGAAGGAATGTATTTCACTTAGAGGAGATACATTGAGGATCTACTTCTTAATTTCAAAATGGAAAACAGTATATGTGTTGGTACACATTTGGAGATGAATCATAAACTTCATGTTTATCAAGGTGAGAAAATGGAAGACATTAAAGAGTATCAAAGCTTGGTAGGTAGCTTGATATATGCTACTCGTACAAGGGCAGATATCTCATATAGTGTAGGAGTAAGCCAATTCATGCACTCACCAAGAAGATCACACATGGATGTAGCTAAGAGAGTACTTAAGTACCTCAAAGGTATAATCAATGAAGGTATATTCTATCCTTAATCTTCAGATTTGGATATCAAAATCTATTTAGATGCAAATTGGGCACGAGCTAAGGATGATAGAAGAAATACCTCTAGTTACTTAGCATTTGCAGGTTCAAAGATAGTGTCATTGTTGAGCCCTAACCGGTTGAAACTAACAAAGTCAAGGTCACAGCTATGCATAGGCAAGAGCAAAGTATCAAAATTCCAGGGTCAAAGTGCACAAAAGTATTTTTTCTCTTAAGGTTCAAAGGGTGAATTTAAAGTCTTAGGTGCAAAAGTAAAGAATTAAAAGGAAAGGTGAAGGTATGGGAAGCGGCCGTGTATGCAAAGGTGGAAATAGGGCCGCCCAATCAAAATTTTGCTTTAAGTCTAAAGTCACTATAGGACAAAGTAGTGAGTCGTTGGTGGCCAGTTCAAAAGACAATCTTGGGACATTGAAAGGGCACCAAGATTGTATTACAGTTAGAGCGCACGGAACCGGCGCACTCAACAAAAGAGAGACAAAGGCTATTCTTGGACACACTGGAAGTAAGAAAGAGAGAGAAGTGCAAGAGACACTGGGGGATACGACGACACAGAGAGGTGGAAGTGAAGAGTGCAAGAGAGGTGGCTAAGGAAGAGGGCAGAGAGTGCAAAGCTAGACCCCAAGGACCTCAAGGTCTCTGTGCAGTGTGCATGCCGACAGAAGACACTCATTCCTCATCTTGGTGGAAGCTTGGTGCAAGGTGTGCACAAGGATAAGCTTGAAGCAAGTAGAGGACTGGTGCAGAGGAGGCTGACTGCAAGAAGACTTCGGGATAATTGGTATTTTGTAATTAAGCACCCTCTGTAGTGCGCACAGAAGTATTGACTCGGATTGTGCTCAAACATTGTAATTGTTTTACTGCAATCAAACTCAAGATTCCAAGGTGTGCTTCTGCAGAAGCTTCCAAGGTTATTTCCTCTGTGAAGTTTCCCAGCTCATTTCTTTCTTTATTCTTTCCTTTTTCTCCTACAAACCCTCAAACTCCTTCTCGTCCAAGAATCCCCCAACAAATTTGGCACGCACGGTGGGACTTCCAAGGAGAATTGAGCATAGGAGAAGATCTATTGCACTTGGAAAACAATATTCCAGTGTCGACAGTAATACTCCAGTTGACTAAAGAGGTACATACTTATATCAAGTGTCTCATATTAAGTGAACTATGAACAGCTCATGACCGCAACCCGGTCACAAACCTTGAGGGTCACGTGCAAGCAGACAAGAAGAAAGGCGATCAGAAGATCATCGAGTCCACTTTCATCAACTTCATCGGTAAGAAGCATGGCAGGACAAGTGGACCTAGAAACCTTACTCTCTAGATTAAACATAAAATTCCCCTCTTTCAGAGGTTTAGCTCATGAGGATCCAGATGAGCACATTCGAAGATTTCTGGCATTAAGCAAGACTAGAGGTCTAATGGGTAGGGAAGATGCCTTCTTGATACTCTTTCCGGCCACATTGGAAGGATTGGCGGACAAGTGGTTTAGCCAGTTTGCTGAAAACCACTTTACCTCTTGGGATTTGATGAAAGAGGCCTTCAAAAATCAGTTTCAACATGGCAACACTGCGGAGATCATTATAGAAGAGCTAGAAAACTTGAGATTGGGTCCGGGAGAAAAATTCCCAGAGTTTGTGACCAGGGCCAAAGCACTAATGGCTAAACTACCAGATCCACCGCATGATTTCTTTGTCAAGAAGTGGTTAGCCAAACCCCTACCTGTGGTCACCCAATGCAAAATAAAAGAGTTAGTGTTACCTACTGCCTCTGTTGAGGAGTTCATCAATACGGCCACACGCTTGGAGTAGATAAGGCACCAGTATGGTGCAACTTCTTCCCAACCAACCTATGATGCAGAACTGGAGGACCCAATGATCCAGTTAAGAAGGGAGCTGGAGGGCTTGAAAAGGAATAGGCCCTACACAGAAGAGGAGACTGCTGTGGCTCAGCTGAGAAGGGAGATTGAAGCACTCAAGCTCCAAAAGGAGGAGGAGGCCCAAGCAGAAGAATTAGCTCAGCTGAGGTAGGAATTGCGAGAACTCAAAGGAGGCGGTATCAAGAGTGGACTCTGGTGCTCCATGTGCAACAAGCAAGGGCACATAGTAAGTGAATGTCCTCTGCTAAACGTGACTTGTCAATTATGCAGGAAAGTTGGCCATGAGGCCCATGAATGCCAATCCAGGGGGATGCCTGCAACAACATACTGGACACAGGGAGGACCTCTGCCACCAGCAAATGTAATGGCAGCCGTAGCAAACCAAGGTAACAACTATAATCCTAGACCAAGGAATAATTTTGCAAATGGGCCTAGAAGGCCCATCATTTGCTTCAGATGTGGAGAGTGTGGGCACTACCAATCTAGGTGCACTCTCCCAGAAAATGCCCCTCCTTGGAGGAACTGTCCAGAGGCCAGGGATCACTATACAAACTGTTGTCCTAAGAATCAAGCCTCTACTTCCGGACCCCATCTCCAAATGATCTCTGTATTAAAGGAGGAAACATTACCTTAGGTCAATGAACCCTCACTGTCTACCAGGGTGGTACAATTAGAAGAACTTGAATCTTTTGCAGTGCAGACAAGAAGCAAGGGGAAGGCTCAAGTGGACGTAAATCAAGAATCAATAATTAGGGGATTGAACAAAGATAGAGTTGCATCTGAAGACAAAGCCACCACAAGTGCAGACACAAAGCAAAAGGAATATCTCATAGGCACCAGTGATGCCATTGGGCGTGCCTTCAACAGGGCTCAAGAAGAGTTTGGCAAAGCAAATGAAGCTCATTCTCTCAAAGAGTCAGAGGCTTCAAAACTACTCAAGTCCATGAAGAAGGAGGTTAGTATTTTTGAATTAATAAAGATGGATGGGAAATTCAGGTCAGAATTATTGCAGATAATTGATGAGGCTTCTACTACAAGCTTAGTGGCAAGGACAGCTATTTTACATAAGGGAATAATTATCGGGGAAGCACCCCTTACGGATTATAAAAGTCCTCGGCTTACAGTATCAATCAAGGGTCATGAATTTCAAGGTGTTATTGTAGATGGTGGTTTTGGCATTAACTTGATGCCTGAACATACCATGAAAAAGATTGGACTCCACCCTTCAAGACCTGCAAACTTCACTGTTACTTTGGCAGATCAGAGCAAAGTAAGGCCCTTGGGGGTAATCCCAAAAGTTCCACTTGAAGTACAAGGTAATCTATTCATTCTGGATTTTGTGGTTTTAAGATTGCCCCAGGTTGAAGGAGGATTTCCTCTCTTAATTGGAAGACCTTGGCTGAGGCATGCCAGTGTCATTCATGATTGGGGCAAGGACACTATGTGGGTACAAAAGAAAGGGTAGGAGCTGACACAGATTCATTTAGAAGAGGGCCCGGACAATCAAGGAAACACTAGTATGATGCAAACAGTTAGCATTTGCATGGAAACAGACTCGGAGGATCAACCCTAAATAGATTTTGAGGAAGAAGAGGATATTCTAAATTCGCTCCAAGCAGGCAACTCTTCCTCCTGTTTTGGAATTTTTCTTAATAATCCTTGCACGACTAAAGGTTATGATGAAGATAAGGAAAAGGTCTAGGTTGATGGATTGGGAGAGCCCATCACTGACCACAAAAGGGGCAGGAAGATACCTCTCAAATACAACTTGGAGGAGGATGTGACAACCACAGATAAAGAAGTTTCTAAAGCTAAAAGCAAGGTAAAAAATTCTGGTGTTGAATGTTCTTTCCCAATTCAAGAAATCCTTACAGGATGGATGCAGGACAAGGAGGAACACATTGAAGTCCAAAATACACCTGCTTATGAAGCAATGCATGAAAATCTAGTAGAAGAAGACAAGGAAGCAGATGCACACGAAGTTAATATGGTAGCGAGAAATCCTGTCCAAGAAATACACTTAGGCACTCAAGACAATAATCAGCCAGTTCTGGTGGCCACTTGGTTGTGGAGCCACACAGGGCTCCTTGAAAAGGTAAAATCATTCTTGACCCAGTATGTAGATGTTTTTGCCTGGCATTATAAAGACTTAGAAGGAGTGCCTGCAACTTATGGAGAGCACAGAATCCCTCTGGTTGATGGAGCCAAACCCATCAGAGGAAGGAGTTATAGACTTAATCCAAAATATGCCGAAGCTGTCTATGTGGAAATCCAAAAGATGGAGGATGCAGGAATCATCATTCCTATTGAACACTCAGAGTGGCTCTCACCTATGGTTATAGTACCGAAGAAGAATACTAATAAAATCAGAATTTGTGTTGACTTTAGAGCACTCAACAAGGTGACCATTCCAGATGGGTTCCCTATGCCTTTTGCAGAACAGGTCATTGAAGAAGTGGCTGGGCATGCATTATATAGCTTTATGGATGGATTCAGTGGCTATAACCAAATATCAATACATCCAGAGGATCGTGAAAAGACTGCTTTTATCACACCTTGGGGAACATATGTGTATGTAAAAATGCCATTTGGGCTCAGAAATGCTCCAGCCACCTTTAAGAGAACGGTCAATCTCATTTTTGGCCCCCTATTGCTGGAATCACTTAGAATCTTCATGGATGACTTCTCTTCGTTTTCAGGATCTCACAAGGAAACTCATCTAGATTGTTTGGACCACCACTTGAGGCAGCTGCAGAATATTTTCAAAAGATGCAGGGAGGTTAAAGCTCAATCCAAACAAATGTCATTTCCTTGTGACAGAAGGAACCCTCTTAGGACATGTGGTGTCGGCTAAAGGTATGGCCCCAGATCCTGAGAAAATCATTTCTATATTAAAGTTGCCTAACCCTAAATCCCCTAAAGAGATTCAGAGTTTCTTGGGGCATACTGGATACCATAGAAGGTTTATAAAAATGTATGCAGAGATAGCTAGACATCTGGCTAGACTTACAGGTAAGGAAGTACCTTTTAAATGGGAAGAAGAGGAGGAAAAATCATATCAAACATTACGGTCAAGGTTAGTGTCTGCTCCTATCTTGGTCACACCTGAGTGGTCAAAAATCTTTCATATACATGTCGATGCCAGTGCCTATGCAGTGGGGGCAGTTTTGACCCAACCCAGTGCATAATTTAAAGTGGACAGGCCAATTCAATATGCCAGTAGAATCTTGACCAAGGCTGAAAGGAATTACAGTACTACCGAAAGGGAAGTCCTAGCAATGGTCTTTGCTGTCCAAAAATTCCGTCATTACCTACTGGGGGTAAAATTTATTATTATAACAGATCACCAACCACTAAAATACCTACTCAACAAACCACAAGCCACTGGTAGAATATGGAGGTGGTTATTGTTGTTCCAAGAGTTTGATTTTTCTGTAGTCCATAATCCAGGAAAAGAAAATGTTATGGCGGATCACCTATCCAGAATAAATATGATGAATCAAACTAGTGGAATCAATGATGACTTTCCAGATGCTCATCTGTTTGCTGTACAAGCTCAAGGTTGGTATTACGACATCAAAAATTTCATTAAAACTGGGTTGTATCCAGAAAAGGCTAGTGCTGTACAAAAGAAGAGCCTGCTAATCAAGAGTAGACCATATACCTTCATTGAAGATAAATTGTATAGATAGGGCAAGGATGAACGGTTCAGAAAGTGTTTGGAAGAAGAAGAAGTGAGGGAAGTCCTTCACTCTGCACATGAAGGAACAGGTGGTGGGCACCTTCCAGGACATATTATGAGTCAGAGGATACTGGATGCTGGTCTATGGTGGCCTACACTATTTAGGGATGCAGATGAATGGGGAAAGGCATGTGACATTTGCCAGAGGTGTGGACCTAAGCCAACAAAGCAGAGACATAACCCCTTGGTTGTTTCCACTTCCTGGCAACCATTTGAGAAGTGGGGGCTAGATTTTGTAGGGCCCATCTACCCTCCCGCTTTTCCAAAAAGAGAAAAATATCTCTTGATAGCTACAGATTATGCGACAAAGTGGGCTGAAGCTATTGCCTTCCCCGATTGCACTGCCCAAACTGTTGCTGATTTCATTTATAATAGCATCATTTGCAGGTTTGGTTGTCCACTTGAAATTTGTACTGATCAGGGTACCCATTTTGTCAATAAAGTCCTGCAAGAAATCTTCAACAGGTATAGAATTCTTCATAGGACCTCTTGTGCTTACTATCCACGAGCAAATGGACAGGCTGAATCGACAAATAAGGTTTTAATCTCAATGTTAAGAAAGGAGTGTATGTTGCAGCCCACTTCATGGGGCATTGCTTACCATGGTACACTTTGGGCATACAAGTTAGCCTACAAAGAGGCCACCGGATATTCCCCATTCCAACTGGTTTATGGCATATTACCCATCGAGCCCTTTGAATTTTTACATGGATCGCCTAAGATAGCATTCATGCAGGGAAAGAAGGATTGTGATGTCTCTCAGAGGCTAGGAGCACTACATAAAGTGGAGGAGATTCGTCTACTAGCGACCAAACAATTGATAGAGACTCAGATGAAGAGGAAGGAGGCACATGATCGACATCTGTGGAAAAACAACATTGAAGCAGGCATGTTAGTTCTTCTCCATAAACCTAACCCTCATACGAATGCAAAAGGGAAATGGATCCCTCATTGGGAAGGCCCTTTTCGCGTGCTGAAGACGTTGCATTGGGGTGCTGTGCAGTTAGAAACACTCAATGGAGCCACCATGCCACTAGTAAATATTTCTAGACTCAAAGCCTATCATAAAAAGTTCTAACATCCCACTCCATAGTTCTTAGGTTATTTTGTTTTTCTATTGTGTTCCTTTAATCATTGCTAATAATTGCTAAAAAAATATGTTGCTCAATTACAAAATTTGGCGCAAATTTTTTTGGATGGCTCTTAGTTCTACGCAGAAGCTTTTAATGCTAGCCTTTTTTTCTGTTTATCTCTTGGATGGATGATATTAAAGTTGGCTTCTCCTCTCTTTTGAACACTCTTTTATGCTAAACCATCCCTTGCTGTGAGGTGAGCCCTTAATCCTCCTTGAGCACTTTGACCCTTGAGCACTTTGACCCTTCCAGCTTCACCCTTCCACCGCCGCCACCATAGCCAACACCACTGCCACCATATCTCAATCCTCCACGCCCCCTCCCTCCCACCCACCCGCCCACCCCCTCCCACCCACCCACCTGCCCACCCTCCATCCACTCCCGCCTCCCCTCCAATCTCAATCCTCCACGCCCCCTCCCTCCCACCCACCCGCCATATCTCAATCCTCCACGCCCCCTCCCTCCCACCCACCCGCCCACCCCCTCCCACCCACCCACCCGCCCACCCTCCCTCCACTCCCGCCTCCCCTCCAATCTCAATCCTCCACGTCCCCTCCCTCCCACCCACCCGCCATCCCCCTCCCTCCCACCCACCCGCCCAACCCCTCCCACCCACCCACCCGCCCACCCTCCCTCCACTCCCGCCTCCCCTCCAATCTCAATCCTCCACGCCCCCTCCATCCCACCCACCCGCCATATCTCAATCCTCCACGCCCCCTCCCTCCCACCCACCCGCCCACCCCCTCCCACCCACCCACCCGCCCACCCTCCCTCCACTCCCGCCTCCCCTCCAATCTCAATCCTCCACGCCCCCTCCCTCCCACCCACCCGCCCACCCCCTCCCACCCACCCACCCGCCCTCCCGCCTCCCCTCCACACCACCTTCCACCCACCCACCCGCCATATCTCAATCCTCCACGCCCCCTCCCTCCCACCCACCCGCCCACCCCCTCCCACCCACCCACCCGCCCACCCTCCCTCCACTCCCGCCTCCCCTCCAATCTCAATCCTCCACGCCCCCTCCCTCCCACCCACCCGCCATATCTCAATCCTCCACGCCCCCTCCCTCCCACCCACCCGCCCACCCCCTCCCACCCACCCACCTGCCCACCCTCCCTCCACTCCCGCCTCCCCTCCAATCTCAATCCTCCACGCCCCCTCCCTCCCACCCACCCGCCCACCCCCTCCCACCCACCCACCCGCCCTCCCGCCTCCCCTCCACACCACCTCCCACCCACCCACCCGCCCACCCTCCCTCCACTCCCGCCTCCCCTCCACACCCCTCCCGTCCACCCACCCGCCACCCTCCCCCTCCACACCCCCTCCCGCCCACCCACCCGCCCACCCTCCCTCTCCCCATCCCCTCCCCACCACCCACCCGCCACCTCCACTCACATCCCTCTCACTCCGCGGCTCCCCCTCCACTCCCCTCCCGCCTCCCCCCCCTCCATACCCCCTCCCGCCCACCCACCCGCCCACCCTCCCCCTCCACACCCCCTCCTGCCCACCCACCCGCCACCTTCCCTCTCCATATCCGCCTCCCCTCCACACCCCCTCCCGCCCACCCTCCCCCTCCACACCCCCCCCCTCTCCACATCCCCTCCCACCCACCCACCCGCCCACCCTCCCTCTCCACATCCCCTCCCACCCACCCACCCGCACCCTCCCTCTCACTCCGCGGCTCCCCCTCCACTCCACTCCCTCCCCCCCGCCACCGTAGCTTCCACCATCGCTGCCATACCACACCCCCTCCCGCTCCCTGTAGCTTCCACCACCACTGCTGCCGTACCCGCCACCGTAGCTTCCACCACCGCTGCCATACCCGCCACCAGAACTTCATCTTCCGCCGTAGCTCCCGCCACCTTTCCCAAATCCGCCACCGTACCTCCCACCTCCACTTCCATAACCGCCGCCGTAGTTTCCTCCCTCGCTACCGCTCCCATAGCCTCCACCGCCCTTGCCATACCCATCACCGTATCCCCCTCCATAGCCCCCACCCTTTCCGTGCCCTCCATAGCCTCCCCCATCATATCCACCATCCCCCATCATATCCACCATAGCCCTTCCCATAGCCTCCACCGTATCCACTGCCTTTCCTGCCCCCTTTCCTGCCCCAATTGAAATGGTAGCCGAGCCCATAGAACTTTTGAACGCAAGCTAACTGAAATGGTAGCTGAGCCATAGAACTTTCGAACGTAAGCTACAGGGCAAGAGAGTGTCTTGCTGGAATAGGCACCTGCCCCAGTCTTGCAGACTGCGTATTCAATCATCTTTAAACCGCCCACCCTCCCCCTCCACACCCCCTCCCGCCTCCCCTCCACACCCCCTCCCACCCTCCCACCCGCCCACCCTCCCTCTCCACACCCCCTCCCGCCCACCCACCCGCCCACCCTCCCCCTCCGCACCCCCTCCCGCCCACCCACCCGCCCACCCTCCCTCTCCACACCCCCTCCCACCCACCCACCCGCCCACCCTCCCTCTCATTCCACGCCTCCCACTCCACTCCACTCCCGCCTCCCCTCCACTCCCCCTCCACCTTCCCCGCCCACTCGAACCACCCTTCCCCGCCCCCCTCCATCCATTCCCCTCCGCACTCCACTCTTTCCCCCCTTCCTCCTCCTCTATCTCTTCTGCATCCCTGCCTGCCGTTCACACAGGCAGCCTGGCGGTACTGGTTCTCGTTCCCACGCCATCCGCACAGTTCCCACGCCATCCGCAATTATCTCCTTGATGTGATACGACTCCTTCAACACAAACATTTCAACAGCTTGCAGCTCCTTGCAATGTGCTCCTTGCCATCTCTCTACCGGGTCCTTTCTACGCAGACCTCTATGGCCGATCCCACCGCACCGGGCGACATCTCGGAGCTCACTCCTTCAGCACTGCATACACCCAATCCAAATTACCCTCCTCCTGCGTCTGCCACACCCACCACCGGCCTCCACTCCCAGTTCCCTACGTTGCCCATTTCCACTGACCCACAAAATGATGCATTGCCTTCCTCACTTCCTCCTGCCATCCTACATATTCCCACTTATTCGGTTCAATCTGATTCCACAGATATATATTCTCCACCTCCACTCCCTTGCCCTCCTTCTCCTTCTCCTTCCGCTTCTCATTCCTCGCAACCAAATTCGCCCTCAGGAGATTATATACGACTTTTTCGTCCACTTGATTTAGATATGCAGATTCGTATTCATTTATCTCTCCCAACCATTGAACTCCGTCGCCTTTTCTCTGTTGAAAATCTTCAACAGGCGGGTCTCTGGGGCTTGGCAATTGTTTTCCTGAATGATCCCTCCAATTATAGTGATGTCTATGAAGCTATCCGCCTCTTTCCTAATTTTCGCACAGGTCCTCTCTCCATTTCCGCTCTTGCTGCCAGCCTCGGCTCCTGCCCTGTCGATTTCCGTAATCCTCCGTTCTTATATTCTTGATTGTCAGCCTCTGCCACAATTGCCTTTTGTAGAGATCGCTTCGACACTAATGCCCGATTTTCCATCCGCATGACATCCATTCTTAATGCATTCATTTTCTTCTTTTTGCTTCGTAGTCCCACATCTTCACTCCCATGGTCCGATATTCGTCTTGCTGATCCGCTTTTTTTCTTCCTAAATAGCCGCCCATACCCTTACGCCGCCCTCATCTATGGTTCCTTAAATTTGCGCTCTCGTCGCCTTCGTGAAGCAATCTCCAGAGGCTCTCGCACATTCTCCTTATATTCTGGTCCCTTCATAGCTTGGCTTTATCACATACCCTCGCGCTCTGACCCTAATTCCCCTCTACTTCCGTCGCAACCCAACATACCTTCCACTTCCAATCCTCCCCTCTCCCCTCCACTCTCCATCGTCTCGGCCTCCGTTTCCACACCGCTACCCGCTCCCCCTGATCTCACTTCCCCCCCTCTACACTCTTCTTCGCATATCTTTTCCTCCTCTCCAGATATCGCGCCTATTCCTTCCCATGATCCTGCTCCGGCACATGGCCCTTCTTCCACACCAGCTTTCCGGCCGCTCATTCAAACGCAGCTCAACCCCCGACACCCGACCTGTACACCACCTCCTCCTCCCCTTTCCGCCCCCACTCTGTCCACTGCGGTTAAGCGACCCAATCCGCCTGCATCTCCTCTCCATCATCCCGATGCATCTCCTCTCCATCATCCCGATCCACCTCTTGCACCCTCCCATCCAATTGATCTCCCTTCCGCCCCTTCCTTTTTGCATTTGCTCCGCGATGCCAGTGCAGCTGCTTCTAGCAGTGCTCATGCCTCCAAAGTGTCTTTGGATTCTGTATCAGCCGCCGCTTCTATTCATCAACAATACATTAATACCATAGACAACATCAATCGAATAGCTCACTCTCAATGGTACTCGCTCAATGAAACGGCCCGCTTACTCAAGGATGAGCGCGACAAATACCGCGATATGGCCGAATCCGCATTACAGAACTTATCCGATCTTCAAAATCGCTCTTCCTTAGGGTTATGTGATAATGCTACTTGCCGTCGTATCAAACGCGAACGGGACCACCTTAGGCAGTGCCTTAGTTCTCTCCAGCATATGATTGAGCAAGCTTCTGCTCCACTGCCCTCATCTCCCCAACCCTCAGCTGCCGATCCCACTCCCCCTTCGCAATAATTTACTTCACTTCGCATTTAGGGCTTCAGCTTCAATTCTAGAAATTCAACACATCTCATCATACTTTTCCTTTTGTCATGATCCGGGTTAATAAATACTAGTTGCACTCTTTATCTGCTGTTTTTTTTTTTATGCTTCATCAATAATAGCCATCTTTCTCTATTTCCTTACCTCCGTTTCCTCTGTGGTTCTTCTGATGTTTTCTCTCTGTTATTGAAGCCTCCTTACATTGTGTCATTGTGGTCTCTCCGGGACGGAGAGAACTTTAGGTGGTGGGCATCTGTTGAGCCCTAACCGGTTGAAACTAACAAAGTCAAGGTCACAGCTATGCATAGGCAAGAGCAAAGTATCAAAATTCCAGGGTCAAAGTGCACAGAAGTATTTTTTCTCTTAAGGTTCAAAGGGTGAATTTAAAGTCTTAGGTGAAAAAGTAAAGAATTAAAAGGAAAGGTGAAGGTATGGGAAGCGGCCGTGTACGCAAAGGTGGAAATAGAGCAGCCCAATCAAAATTTTGCTTTAAGTCTAAAGTCACTACAGGACAAAGTAGTGAGTCGTTGGTGGCCAGTTCAAAAGACAATCTTGGGACATTGAAAGGGCACCAAGATTGTATTACAGTTAGAGTGCACGGAACCGGCGCACTCAACAAAAGAGAGACAAAGGCTATCCTTGGACACACTGGAAGTAAGAAAGAGAGAGAAGTGCAAGAGACACCGGGGGATACGACGACACAGAGAGGTGGAAGTGAAGAGTGCAAGAGAGGTGGCTAAGGAAGAGGGCGGAGAGTGCGAAGCTAGACCCCAAGGACCTCAAGGTCTCTGTGCAGTGTGCATGCCGACAGAAGACACTCATTCCTCATCTTGGTGGAAGCTTGGTGCAAGGTGTGCACAAGGATAAGCTTGAAGCAAGTAGAGGACTGGTGCAGAGGAGGCCGACTGCAAGAAGACTTCGGAATAATTGGTATTTTGTAATTAAGCACCCTCTGTAGTGCGCACAGAAGTATTGACTCGGATTGTGCTCAAACATTGTAATTGTTTTACTGCAATCAAACTCAAGATTCCAAGGTGTGCTTCTGCAGAAGCTTCCAAGGTTATTTCCTCTGTGAAGTTTCCCAGCTCATTTCTTTCTTTATTCTTTCCTTTTTCTCCTACAAACCCTCAAACTCCTTCTCGTCCAAGAATCCCCCAACAGTCATGGAGTTCCAAAAAGCAACTAAGAGTTCCTTTATCCTCAAATGAATCAGAGTATAGAGGTTTGACCATACGAGGAAATATGGTTAAAAAGTGTTGCGTACAGATTTGGGATTTGTGAATTCCAGACCTCACATGTTTGGAGATAATGTAAGTTCCATGCATCTAGCAACAAACCCTATTTTCCATGCAAGAACCAAACACATGGAGGTTCATTACCACTTCATCAGGGAGAAGCTCATGGCAAAGGAGATTGACATTCCAACTGAAAAGCAAGTAGCAGATATGATGACGAAGAGACTTGATGGAATAAAGCTTTGAACATTTAAATCAATTGTAGGTATTCAATGTATTAGGGAATGAAGAATCAGGCATAATTTATCTTGAGGGGGAGCTATTGGAACATCAAGCTTACATTATTCTTGAGGTGCATTTTATCTACATCAAAAAGCTATCGTCTTGATTATGTCAAAATATATAATCCGTTGAAGAGTTCTTTTATTTATGCTCATTTATTGTAATTTTTTAAAGTGTAAAATCTTAGATACACATGTAAAATGAGAAAATGGGAGCTCAAATTCCAAGAATTTGAGGTGGTTGAACTTGGCACTCAATCAATCACCTAAAAATAAATCAAATTAGATCTTCACTTTTCCTAGATTGTAGAAAAGTTAATTGATTCTCTTTAACAAGCTATCTTGCCTTCATTTGAATTCAAAATCCACTTGTAGAATTCATGGAGCACTTCAAGAGTCTATATAAATACTTCAAATTACTTGTACATTACATGGAAGAAACATACATACACTTTTGACCATCATTGTCTTGCTCCTTCATTTCTCTACACCATCTTCTTCAACAATAGTGAGCTTGTAGAGGCTTCTGCTCTCTCTCTCTCTATAGAGATTCAAATTGGATGCCTGAGCATTCCTTGAAAGTTATTAGTATCTAGTTTATATGTACAAAATTTTTAAGCATTTGGTTAAGTAGATTAAGAGGAATTGCAATTTTAGTATCTCGGGGTCTATCACTATGCAACCCTAAAAAATAGGGGCTACCTTTGTTGAGTTGTCAAGTTGATTCCAAAAGCATATCTTGCTTATTCCTTGTACTCTTGTGCATTTAAGACACTCAAACCTATGTTTTCATTCCTCCAAAAGGAAAATTTTCAATTGTAATCATGCTGGCTGCCATGAGCATTTGAAGTTGATTGTTTCATCCAAAGATAGAAAGTTTTTTGAGCTAGTCAATGTGGAAACTTATCCCTTTTGTATCGAATCTTTCTGCTTGATGCTTCAAAGTACACAGTGGATTTTATTGCACTAATCACATGCATATAAGGTCTATTTAAGTCTCCATAATTTGAAGAACTGGTCCTGTGCTGGTTGGTTAGACCAAACTTTGTCTTTTTGCAACTCACTTTTCTACCTCCTACAAGCTTCTCCAAGCTCTCTCACTGCATAGCAGTGCCATCCCCACCACCCTTTCTCCTTGTCTGCCCTCCCCCCTCCCTCCTCCTCCCCCCACTTCCCTGCTCACCCCCCCTCTCCCCCCTTCCTTGCTCGCCCCCCTTCCTCTGCCCCCTCATCTGCCCCTCTCCCCCCCTTCTTCCCTCCCTTTTTCCCCTTCCCCACCCCTCCTCTCAACCTTCCTCCCATCCCCTATCCCATCACCTCTCTCATCCCACACCCCCCCAACCTTCTTTTCCATCCCCCCTTCCTTTCCCCTACCCATCTCATCCCCTTCATCCTATTCCTACCTTTTTTTTTCTTTTCCTTTCCACCTTGGATCCTTCAATCCTATCACCATCTCTATTGGCTTTGGATCTATCTATGGATGGTGGATGAGCCTAAGTCTTAACCTTCTTCCCTCTCGTTTAGCATGCTTCAGACATGCATGTTCTTGAAGCTCAAGGTCAAGGAAAAAACATGGAACAAAGCATGGAAGCGCATCAAGGAAGTGGACACACAAGAAGGAGGAGCAAGTAGGGAGCTCCAAGAAGCACCTGTCAATTTTTAAGAACAAATCCCTATAAAAATAGTGATTTTTATCACTAAAAACCATTGTAAATACCATTTTCCATTTTTCTAACTCCATTTTGTTCAATTCGAGGAGTCCTCGAGCTTGAGGAGTATTAGAACTATCATCCTACCAATTTTCATCATTTTTAGACTCCGTTTGAGCCCCCAAATAAGCCCTCGAACCTAATTTTTAACTACGTCGGACCCTAGGTCTGGACAGGGCCAAAACCTCTCAAAAAACTATAAAAAGGGCTGGAGAGCTCATTTTTGGGGTTAGATTGTTGTAGTTTTAAGCTTTGTAAGAGATTTCTTTTGTAATCGAAGCTTTCCATTGTTCCACTCTTTGCTCTTACCTTGTGCACGTGTGTGTGTGTGTGTGCATGCTTGTGTGCTTTCACTCACGCACTTGTGCCATCACTTGCTCACGGTCTTCATACCAGTCCTCACGTCTCCACAGATTGACATTTATGAGGTGAAGCTCCTCACATTGGTACTTTCCACTGTGCTAGAGTGACACCAAATTTGGCGCCGTTGCCGGGAGAGAGCTTGGAGGACTAGCATGTGACGGTAAGACGTAGAGTAGCAATGTTGGAAGGTAAAAAAATCACCATTTTTAGTTTACTTTTTGAGTTTTTCTTCTCCTTCATCTTCATCATTATCACCATCTCCACCCACCTTCATCTTCTCAGTTTTTTCCATTTTTTAGAGTACATTCAGCTCGCTTTTTACTTGTGGTTGTGAGAAAGAGCCTTAGAGAGGGTGCAGAACTGAAATGCTGAAGAAATAGTACCAAAATAGCCAAAAATCAAAGTGATCTATCCTGGACGTGACATAACCTGCGCCAAGTATCGTGAGTGCAATATTGCGGCTTTGAAAGGAGATTTGGCATCTACAGACACATAGGAGTGACAAGGAGGACAAAAGTACTCATATTTGCAAAAAATTTTGAATTTGGACTCCAAAAAATCCAAGTATCGTGTTCTCCTACGGTTGAGTATCGCGATATCAGGATACTGTGAACTCCTGTGGTCGAGTATCACGATACTTAGGCTTGTGAGATATCAAGTATCATTGAGGAAGTTCTCGTGATACTTGTCACACATATCGTATATCGTGAAAGTTTCTTCCGTGATACCTGGGAGATATCGTGTATCGCTGAGTATTTCTCGCGATACTTGGGGCATATCGAGTATCGTGGAGCTCTGAAAGCGATACTTGGCGAGTATCAAATATCGTGGGATTTTTCTTGGTTGAATATCGAGTATCGTCAAAGTTTTCTGCGACATTTGTGAATATCATGTATCGTGAGTTTGTTCCCCGCGATATCTGCTGAGCATCGAGTATCGTGGGACTTTCTCTCGACAATTGTCGGGTGTCGAGTATCGCAGATTTCTCTTGCGATATTTGTCGAGTGTCGTATGTCATGATTGATCAGGTGTCAAGTATCACCTACTTCAAGTATCACGATATTTTTCAAGTATCGTGTATCGCCTGTTCTGTAGTAATCTCAGAGAGGTTCTGTTTCCCTGTTTTAACCCCCAGAACCCTGAACTGGCATAAGTTTCTCATACGAAATCTGTTTGCAGTGATTTTGGGTTTGTGGAAAGCTCGTGGGGAGTACGGTAAAATTAATATGTGGATTTTAGATATAGTATTTTTAAGTTGACCCTCAGGTGGCCTAAGAAACCAAGGAGTTCCAAAGGATTATGAGCAATACAAGGGGAAATTTTGGACTTGTAGACAAAGCTTATGAACCTAAGATCTGGCAGACACTTAGGCAAGGATAGGCAAAGCATAAGATCATCTGAGGCTAGTGTCAATCATACAGCTAAGTCTTGGGCACAACATCTAAGTGGTTATCCCTACACACTAAGTTCCGACACAAGTGATTCAGAAATGTCTTTTAGCATGGAAAGACCCACACATACCTCAGGAAGTGCTTATTTACAGACACCAGAAGGTCCCTATAAGATCCAATTAGAGTATATCAGGACCAACCAATTAGGTGCTCACATCTATGAGGATGGTCTAAGACGATTAGTGATCCAGCTCAAAAATCCTGATCAACCCTTTGGACTTGAAAACCCAGTGGTCAAGTTTCAAGAGGGTGCATACATTGATAAGGAAGGAACCATGTATGTGGTTATCAACCTACCAGACATGACAAATGAGTTTGGAAACATCATTCCTGAGAATGAGCTAGGAGATTTGGAGCAAGGAGATCTAGAGCAAGGAGACCTAGGACGAGAACCCAAGACCCCTAGAGGTAAGTCAGTTTTGACCAGAGTGATCACTCCATAATGGATTTCCCAAGACAACAAAAGCATAGAGCTATTCTTGAATAGAGAAATGGAGGAAGACTTTTGGAGATTCAAGCCAGATCAATCGAGCCTATAGTCACCATCTATGAGTTCAAGGATCTGGAGACACCTGGGAAAGTTGTCTATCTAGACCACACATCTGAGAAAATGTTCTTGGTGACAGAGAAGGATAGACATTCATACACATGGCAAGGTGAATCAATTTTCCTTCCATCAAGATCTAATGTTTGCTAAGGCCTCCAAGGAGCAGGATCATCCAAGGCTCATGAAACCCAGAGGGAAAGAACCAGAGAGAGACCTGAGGTAAGCTTTGCAAACACAGTGGGTAGAGACTGATCAGGAATTGAAAATGAAAGACCTGAAAGAGAGAGACATCGTGTACATAGACATCAAAGAGATGAACATAATTTCCCATTGCCTAGACCACAAGAGCACTCAAGAACCCTTAGACCCTCTCAAGTGGTTAAGACAATGAAGAACTATTTTGATGGGTCAGGAGATCCCTATGATCATGTAGCCGAGTTCAAACAAGTGTTAAGAGCTGAACAGGTCGAGGACTTGTTCACCCAGTTCAAGGCATTTGGTTTGACTCTTAAGGGTACTGCCTTAGCTTAGTTTCAGCCCCTAAATAGTCGCAACTATCGAGAGATAGGTCAAATGCTGGAAGAATTCATTGTAGAGTTTTCCAAGAGTGGTATCAAGCATAACACATCATCCTTGATCCACAGCTTCAAGCAGACACCACAAGAAATAGTGTGACTTGCAGGAAGAAGGTTTAGACAGTACTTGGAAAGATGCCCTGTATCGAAATTGCCCACAGAAGCCAAACATGTGGCCTTGTTTTTAGATGGCTTGCTAAGCACCAAGCTGAGATCATATGTGCACTTGAAAGAGCCTAGATCCATACAAGAGTGTGTGCGGATGTGCATAGACATAGAAGACAACTTGGGTGAGGAGCTAGAATTGTCCAAACTCTATAAGGACTCTGACAGTTCTACTGGTCATATCTCTAGAAGCTCCACGAAAATAGATGAGATAGCAGAGCAGGTTGCCAAAAAGCTAGGAGTTCAAAATAGACAAATGCCAAGGGTCAACCCATTGAAGTGATGTCATACATGCGGAGGAGACCACATGGCTAACATTGTTCCAATGATGGCTCAGCCCCAAGGAAACCCTAATGCTCTGTATTGCACCATTGAGAGAAAAAACACAAATCATACGGCTCAAGATTGTCCATACAATAGGCAGGCTGTCAGACCAAGTTATCAGCAACCTTACCAACATGTTAGGTATCAGAATCAATACCAACAGCCATATTATAGACCACAACAGCAATATCAGGCACCATATAGGCCACAACCAGTCCTAGGAAACCAACCACCAGCTCTTGCCAATGTGATCTCAGTTAAATATACGATGGCAGAGGAGAACCCTAATAGAGCATTGTTCACAAGCTTATTACATAGAGTCACCTGAGCAAAGTGAGACTTCTCCATATCAATATGAGACACCACCGATGGAACAAAATTGGGAATACTCCAATCTTATGTATACGAATTCAAATCCTAGGGCCCAATTGAGACAAGTAAGACCACAAGCCCCTAGAGGACCATGTTTTAGATGTCAGGGTGACCATTTCATTCATGAATGCCCCCATTCACTCATTCCAGCACAAGGACAAAACATCACAATACAAGGCTTTTGTCCTCAGTGCGGTAAGGCACATCTCCCAAGAGAATGTCCTAGAAACCCCTCTAGTGCACCCAAGGTTACACCCATCAATGTGGTAGGCTTAGTGGCAGATTCAAGTTCAAGTAGCAGTAACGTGGCTCTTGTACAGGAAGTTACTAGGGCACAAGCATTAAAATAGGATAAACCTATTGAGCAGCCAGAGCCAAGTGACTCAGGAAAGTCTAGTAAGGGGAAACCAAGAACATGGAAGGATACCAGAGAGAAGGTTAATTGCAAGTGGAACAAAAAGATATTTGAACTAGAAGAAAGCCTAAGGGATACCAAAACATAAATAGAAGACATTGCATCTCAAAGCCCCTCTCATGCCGAACCTCCATCCACACCACCTCATTCCACCCCACTGCCCATTGTAAATAGACCGCAATCAGGGTTTGTTCTTGCAGATCCAACCCCAGAAGGCTTGGACATGATGTTCAAGACCTATCAGGCTCATCTTCAAGAAGTGCCAACAGCTGCGAACCTGGACAAGAGTTACCCTAGAGCAGACTTAGAGATTGAACGAACAAAAATGTGCATGAAAATGGTAGAAGTGGCTCAAGCTATGCTTGAGACTAGTCAAAAGTTCAATCAAACAAACTCTATCAAGCCAGATTTGCATTTCCAAGGCTTACTAGAAAGTTTAGAGCAGTTGGTAAACAAGCCACATGTTTCTTTACCTCCGCAGGCTCAACCGGTTGTTGAAAGAGAAAACTCACCACCAAGGAAAGCTCATGTTCCTGATTCCGTGGATGATGGAACACTTGCAACAGTACTCTCAAGAGTTCTTGCGGGAAATACAAGAAGAGAAATGGGCCAAGGAGAAGGGAATCCCCCTCCTATTCTTGAGATTGATGATCTTCATGATCAATTTACCCAAGACATTCTGTCTATCTATGGAGATCAAACAAAGCAACAAGAGGATGAGAGATTAGATTCTGAATCTAATTCTTTACAAGAGTTGCCACAATTCACAGGCCCATGGGAATCTGAATCTCTTCCGATTAGAGCTCCCACAATATTGGTAAGGAATAAAGAATCAGTCGTTCCAAGAACACTGACGTCGTGAAGAACACTAAGGTTCAGTGTCATCTCACTATGGAAGAGCTGCTCAAAGCAAAACCCGAGCTATGGAATCCAGAACTTGATTCCAATATGCCAAAAGCAGGCTCTAAGCAAAAAGTTCCAGAGATACCTCTTGATAAAATAGGAGACATGAGTGAAGGTGAAGAAGGTAATACTTATCTTCCGATCACCTATCAAGGTTACACAACCAAAGCAATTGTCGATTTGGGTGTTGGTGTTGCTATTGCGACCACCTCCTTGTGGAAGCGATGGGGCAAACCCACATTAAGACCAACTAGAATGAAGCTTCAAATGGAAGATGGTCATTTTGAAAGACCTCTAGGATTGCTCGAAGGGATAACTCTAACCAATTGTGGTGTAGAGTTTGAACATACATTTGCTATATGTGACTTTGAGAAAAATAAAGTCTATGAGATGATCTTAAGAAGACCCTTCCTACGACAATTGCAAATAGTACAGGATTGGGGAACCAACTCCTTGTACTTACAACAGTTAGGGGTCACCACCAAGGTCACTTTGAAGGATTAAACCTTCAGAGATGTACCACCCCTACAGTGGAATCCTATCCATAAAGCGAAAGAAGATTCTATCTCCGTGCATTCTGGAAGTTCACCTGATCCATCCTGGCTGCATGAAGATACTCACTTGTGGATGTGCAAGGTTGCAGAGGAAGAGGAAAAGCGCCTAAAAGCAAGGGAAGAAGGAACTCCCCTAGGAGATAGACCAATCAAAGACCCATCCTATACATTGATGGTATTTGGAGATGAGGAATTTGAGCCTCATGGTTGGGCAGAAATCTTAGCTACCATGGACATTGTAGTCAATGAAGAACAATGGACACCTCATTGTGATGAGGAGGGTTATGATATTTGAGTGTTCATGTGTCAGCCCTTGCTAGAAGAATGTGACCCTAGTGATGTCATAGAAGAAGAAGAGAATGACGATGATCTAGAGTCCATTGTGATGGATAGTTGCTTCATCTCAGAAGAGCACTATCTAGAAGATGTAGGAGTATTGACTCAAAAAGAAGAATAACCCCTCACAAGCATCAAAACTGTAAATTCAAAGGAAGGAAGTGAAGGAGGTCAAAAGAAAAAGAAATGAAAAGTAGTGAGACAAGAAGAGGAGGAATCATTGTTTGAAGTACCAGAAAATTTCAAGAAATATGAAGTTGAGGATCAAAGAATTGTGGTACAAATGCCTAAAAGAGAGGCCACCACAGGAGAAGCATATGACAATAAAGAAAAGACCAAAAAGATTGTAGTAACCATTGAAGGGAACAAAGAGCGATGTACATATATAGGAGATGACCTAAGTGCAAAAGAAGAAGCAGAGCTTATAGCTCTATTAAGGGAATATAGGGGCGTGTTTGCATGGCACTATAGAGATTTGAAGGGAGTAGATCCACGAATTTGCTCTCATACGATCCCCATGACTGCAGATGCCAAACCCACCAAACAAAAGCCCTACACATATAATGACACTTATGCAGCCAAAATAAAAGAAGAAATTGATAGGCTGATTGAGCTGGATTTATCTATGAGATCAAGCATACTCAGTGGGTGTCCCCCATTGTAGTGGTGCTCAAGAAGAATGGAAAGTTGCAAGTGTGCATCAACCTTAAAAAAGTTAATGCTGCTACAATTCGAGATAGTTATCCGCTTCCAATCACCGAACATTTACTAGAGCGTGTTGCAGGCAAGGAAGTTTATAGCTTCCATGATGGGTTTTCAGGGTACAACCAAGTAGCCATTGCCCCAGAAGATCAACACAAAACAACTTTTTCCATAGAATGAGGAATCTGTGCATTTTGTGTGATGCCATTTGGTCTCAGTAATGCACTTGCAACATTCCAAAGGCTCATGTGTCATGTCTTCAAAGAGTTCTTGCGAGAGAGCTTAGAAGTATATGTGGATGATTTATGTGCACATTCCCAACAAAGAAAATACCACATCCCTAAGCTCATACAGATTTTCAACAAGTGTAGAGGATATCGAGTGTGTCTGAACCCAGAGAAGTGTGTGTTCATGGTACGACAAGGTAAAATCTTAGGTCACATTGTTTCTAAAAATGGGATATCAATAGATGAAGACAAGGTAAGAGCCATAGCAGAGTTGCCAAGACCAAGGAATGTTAAAGAGGTACAAGCTTTCATGGGCCATTGTGGATATTACCGTAGGTTTATCCACATGTATGCCATCATAGCTAAACCTCTTCATGGTTTGTTGACAAATTTTGAGTGGAACGATGAATGCGAGAATTCCTTCAATGAGATGAAAAGACGTTTGTGCACAACACCAATACTGACCACTCCGGATTGGAGCAAACCCTTTCATGTCCATGTAGATGCCTCGAATCATGCCATCGGATGTGTGCTAGCACAACCAATAGGTGAAGTAAATTTAGATTTGCCTATAGCATATGCTAGCAGGCAATCGAATGCTGCTGAACGAAACTATACCACAACTGAGCGAGAAGGTTTAGGCATGGTATATGCTGTGAAAAAGTTTAGACACTACTTGTTGGCCAACAAGTTCAAGTTTTTCACCGATCATCAAGATTTGTTATATTTGGTCAATAAACCTTGCAATACAAGACGCTTAGTAATGTGGTTCCTCTTACTAATGGAATACAATTTTGAAGTGGTTGTTAGGAAAGGTAGAACCCATCTCAGGTCAGACCATCTTTCTCACATCACTTCAGGAGAGTCACCGTAAGGAGTGTCTGATGAATTTCTTGATGCTTATTTGTTCAATTTAGAGGTTGTTCCTAATGGGCAAATAAGTTAGTACCTGTCCTAACCTTCGGACCTGCAAATAAGAACGCAAAAACAAGCAAAGAAGAAATTGTGAGGTCACAAGAATATCAAATATTGGCAGGAAGCATGTGCAAACAAGATACAGAGGGAGTATTAGCTTGTTGTGTTGAGGACGACAAACATACTAGTTGGTTGCAACAAGCCCATGAGGGACTGCTAGAAAATCACTACTCTAAACAACGAACATTGCAGAATCTAAAACGTTTAGGAGTGTATTGGCCTAGCATGGACAAAGAAATACTGGAGTGGATTCAGAATTGTCCAATGTGTCAGGAGAGACCCCTAGTGGAGCATGCTACCCTTTATCATGTGTCATTAATTCCAGACTGGAGTGCTCCATTGGTAGAATTCATGAGATCGGGAACATTACCCAATGAGGTTGGTCTAGCAAGAAAACGGAGCATGGAGCAAGAGGCTCAGGACTATGCCTTAGTTGGAGACAACCTATATCGGAGAGGCAAAGATGGTTACCTAAGATTGTGTGTTCATGAATCGGACTACTTGAAAGTCTTAGAAACTACACACAACAGTGTTGCAAGTGGACACTTTGGTCCTGACCGAGTAATCAAGACCATTCTATTTTCAGGACTTTGGTGGCCCACTCTTCATATGGATGCACATACATATGTGAAGAAATGCGACACATGCCAACGTGCCCAATATCCGATACAAAAAGATGAGATGCCTTTAAGGCCAATGATGGGAGGACGTGCATTTTCAAAGTGGGGTATAGACTTCATAGGTCCTATCAACTCCCCAACAAGAAACTCCCATGTAGAGTACATCATTGTAGCCACATATTACCTTACCAAGTGGGTGGAAGCAAAAGCCACAACAAAAAATGATGCCCAAACGACGGCTAAGTTCTTATTCAAGAACATGTTCACCAGATATGGGTTACCAATAGAGTTAGTAAGTGATAGAGGTATGCACTTCTTGAATGAAGTCATCGAAAATATACTTCACAAATTCATGGTGATACATAAGAAGTCAGCCCCCTATCATCCACAAGCTAATGGACAAGCCGAGAGCACGAATAAGATCCTATGTAACGTATTGACAAAACTCGTAAATAATAAACGATCTGATTGGGACAAACAACTTCATATTGCTGTTTGGGCTTATCGAGTTGCTTACAAAACAGTACTCAATGCTACCCCATTTCATATGGTCTTCGGAGAGAAAGCTGTGCTATCATTGGACTTCCTGATTCCAACATTAAAAGTAGCACAAGAGCATGAGTGGAATGGACATGAACTGTCCTCTAGGATCTTTGATCTAGAACGTTTAGGTGAGACGAAGCTACGAGTAGCAGCAGGCATCTATGCTGCAAAGAAAAGACAAAAGGCATACTTCAATGTACACACCAAAGATAAAGGATTGAAAGAGGGAGACCTAGTGCTGGTTTATACGCTAAAGCAACATGCCCGAAAATTGGAGAAATGAGGCTATGGACCCATGATCATTAATAGAATCTCCACTAGTGGTGCGGTTCAATTGGCCACTTTGGAAGGTGATATCTTGCCGAACTATAAAAGTGGTTGTCGAGTCAAGTTATATCAAAAACCTCTCATGGAGGATATGATTAATGAGACTCAACACTGCTAAAATGCGAAAAGAAGAAGAGTTGAGGATCAGAGAAGAAGCACAAGCCGAGGCGAGAGAGCACATTAGGCAAAATAAATTAAGGGGACTAGGCTTAGATGTCAACCCGAAAGCCCCAAAATATCACATGGACATGTGCCAAAAATTGGGCAATATTACTTCTCGAATCATCGACCGATGCCCCTTTGTGACTATAGAGCTAGGACAAGGAAAGAGTGTAAGGACTGTTAGAGCATTGGTTGATTCAGGTGCAACAACTAGTGCAGTTAGACTGTCATACTGCCAAGACCTGCAATTGGACATCAAGCCCATAGAAGCATATCTCATAGGTTTGGGAGGTGTGGAGACCCCTTGTTTGGGTGAGGTGGAACTTCCCATCTACCTTCAAGGTGTTCCAATGAAAGTCAAAATGCTAGTGTGTCACGATGAGGACCTTACAGAGCCACTTGTTTTGGGTCAATATTGGATTTATGACCATGCAGTCAACTTGAACCTAAGAAGTCAACTTCTTCAAGTTTAGATAAAGGAACAATGCATTACATTAGAATTAGAGAATTGCATGCTCACAAATCCAGATGGCACACATTCTCTTAGTTCGTCTAAGACTCATCTTAGCAAAAAAGATGTTGTATGTGTCCAAAGCTCTATCCAGAAGAACTCAATCATGGAAGAATAGGCTCAAAGACAAGCAGACTCCTCCTCTTGCTCAAAGACTAAATCAATCACAACAAGTCAACCAAAGAAGCAAGTAACACAACCCAAGAGAACCGCTATATCAAATACAAAGACAAAACTCAAGAAGAAAGAAACTCCATGCACGAAGCAGATGTGGGTTAGAAAAGGAGAGCAACCACAAGCTTTGCCACAACAATTTCCATCCAAGCGGGCTAATAATGCCAAAAGAAGCAGCAAGAAACAAGGACAAGCTCAACCACCAGGTCTTCAACAAATGTGGGTACCGAAGCAATCAATGATGGCCGACCACAACGACATACAAATTTGGGTACCTAAGAAATTAGTGGCAGCTGAGCAAGGGTGATTACATATGTGGGTTCCAAAAGCACTCTTACTTGCACAAAGGTCTATGCTCTCCACCATGCAAACTGTTTCAACAAAGAAGCCAAGGAGAGAAAAGGGTAAGAACCGAGCACAGAGAACAAAAGAAGATCAACTCAACTCACCAGCAAAGGTAAAAAGACAATCATCAAGGGTATGGGTTTGGAAGCCCAAAGCATCCGTAGCACCCACAAAAACAAAGGACCAACCACGTGGGATACAACAGACAAGTAACCATCCAAAGAAGAAGAATCCAAAAGTAATATGTATGTAGTAGAACACTGTCCTCAAGTGCATACCTAAAGGGAGGAATAGTCAGTTGTCATTTAACCATCAACTTATCACATCATTTCAAGATCCACTGGCACCCTCCAACAAAGGCTGCATCAATATCCACCAACAGCATTGAAAACCTCGACGTGCAGCAACCATGTGCCTTTGGCATAACCTTGTCTTTTGCACCATTCAAGTCATGCATTTCCAAAGTGTGCATCAATATAGGGCCACATTACATGGCTGTGCATAGACACAATTGAAAATACCAGGCACTTGCGACACATCTGACATATGTAAAATATTTTATTGATGCTAACACCTTTCTTCTTGTTTTATGCCATTGTTCCAAAAAAAAAAAGAGAAAGAAAGAAGAATAGAAAAAAGAGGAAGCAAAAAAGGCAAAGTGAGGAGACATGACTATGCACCTAAAGAATTTCTTCCGCTAGCCATCAACAAGGACCTTCGTCAACAAGCAAGACAAGATGACGGTCAATCAACATGATGGGGGTACAACAGGACGTGTGAAGATCCATGGACCCTTCACCATGGTAAGAATTGCCTACTATAATAACACTATACCCATGGTAGATTAGGAAACCTCTTCACGGGCATACCCTTGAGCACTTTGCTCAAGACCAAACTTCTTGCACCACATTTCTTCCAATGCATTTCCCAAGTATGCATGCATAGGGCCACATTACAAGGCCATGCACAAGGCACATATTCTGTTCAACCCATGCACTGACCCATCATCCATTATAGGTTACAAGTACTTGGCATGAAAACTATGAAAGCCATCTTTGGAAGAACCAGAGGACATCAAGATGAAAACAACAAGAGCAAGGAAGCCATCTGCCTCCAAGAGCTACTCACAATCAACTGCAATAACCTATTTGGAGCAGCTCACAATTTCTGAAAGCTCAACAATACACTCTCATGCTAGAATCAAGTAAGAAGTATATATAGAGGGACTAAACAGGAAGAATGGGACCAACAACCCTGCGACAAGTGAAAGACAAACCGCTCTGGTGGAGACTCGAGGAACTCGCTCTCAAAGTACTACACGGAACAACCACTACAACAAGGTCTATCAAGGACGACAGACTCAAGAGGGGGGGGAGTGTTGAAGCTCAAGGTCATGGAAAAAACATGGAACAAAGCATGGAAGCGCATCAAGGAAGTGTACACACAAGAAGGAGGAGCAAGTAGGGAGCTCCAAGAAGCACCTGCCAAATTTTAAGAAGAAATACCTATAAAAATAGTGATTTTTATCACTAAAAACCATTGTAAATACCATTTTCCATTTTTCTAACTCCATTTTGTTCAAGCCGAGGAGTCATTGAGCTTGAGGAGTATTAGAACTATCATCCTACCAATTTTCATAATTTTTAGACTCCGTTTGAGCCCCCAAATAAGCCCTGGAACCTAATTTTTAACTAGGCCGGACACTAGGTCTGGACATGGCCAAAACCTCTCAAAAATGTTGGAGAAACACTCACTAATTAGACATATATTTGAAGGTCAAATCTTAGGAAGAAAACCCCATGCCTATGTGAAGGGACAAATTCACAAATGTATCATATTTGTAAAGTTAGTTCACTTTAGTTCTAGAAGTTTTTTAAAATCACGAGAATACGAAAATCTATATAAGTTAGTTTGTATCAACTGACGCGTAGAGAGAGTGAGAGAGAATAGAGAGAAGAAGTAGAAGAAGGAGTTCATTTTATACGACTGAGAATAGTCGGGCTTCTCTGAGTGAGAAAGCATCTGTAAAACTTCTGAGTTCTCATAGCTGTGAGAAAGATTTGAGTAAAGTTCTGTGTATGAGTCTCTCTCCATCATCTCCATGTTTGCCTACTGTGTGATGAATTCAAAAGTTCAAGTTTTCTGAGCAATTCGATGCCTGGCATCGAATCTTGGCTGATAAGTCATTTTTTCATTCTCTGTGTGTTAACTATTGTTGAATCTTCTAAAAATATGAAGTTTGTGGAGCAACTCGATGCCTGGCATCGAGTTCCAACATAAAATGGATGCCCGGCATCGACTTCTATCATATAAGTCATCTTCTTCATGTGTGTGTAAAATAGAGTGTTTCTGGTGCAGAAAAATAGCCAAAAAAAGCCCAAAGTCGATGCCTGGCATCGACTTGGACTGAAATTCGATGCTAGGCATCGAATTTTTTATTTTTGGACATCAGGAATACTAAAACAGGCAAGATTTCCAGTTTTAGAAGGTCATACAGGGTCATCTTGTGAGCGCCATAACTTGAGTTCTAGAACTCCGTTTGATGCATATAATAGCTTGTTGGAAAGCTCTACTCTTCTAGTTTCAGCATATAAAGTTTCATGGAGAAAGCATACTTGAGCTAGGAGAAATTAGCAAAATACTGAAGGTATGTCATTTCGGTGACTAGGAATTTCTATAGAAGCAAAGTTCTCACTTTAAGCTATCATTTCTCAAAGTTTGGAGTGGCAATGAGTTAATGGTGACCATAGAGGTGTTCTAGTGTCACATTAATTCATTTCTTGTGGTGTTTTATACATCAACAAAAAAACTATAAAAAGGAATGGAGAGCTCATTTTTGGGGTTATCTTGTTGTAGTTTTGAGCTTTGTAAAAGATTTCTTTTGTAATCGAAGCTTTCCTTTGTTCCACTCTTTGCTCTTACCTTGTGCACGTGTGTGTGTATGTGTGTGCATGCTTGTGTGCTTTCACTCACGCACTTGTGCCATCACTTGCTCACGGTCTTCATACCAGTCCCCACGTCTCCACACATTGACATTTATGAGGTGACGCTCCTCACATTGGTACTTTCCATTGTGCTAGAGTGACACCAAATTTGGCACCGTTGCTGGGGACAGAGCTTGGAGGACGAGCGTGTGACGGTAAGACGTAGAGTAGCAACGTTGGAAGGTAAAAAAATCACCATTTTCAGTTCAATTTTTGAGTTTTTCTTCTCCTTCATCTTCATCATTATCACCATCTCCACCCACCTTTATCTTCTCAGTTTTTTCCATTTTTTAGAGTACAATCACCTCGCTTTTTACTTGTGGTTGTGAGAAAGAGCCTTAGAGAGGGTGCAAAACTGAAACGTTGAAGAAATAGTACCAAAATAGTCAAAAATCAGAGTGATCTATTCGGGACGTGACATAACTTGCGCCAAGATTTGAAAGGAGATTTGGCATCTACAGACACATAGGAGTGACAAGGAGGACACAAGGTACTCATATTTGCAAAAAAATTTGAATTTGGACTCCAAAAAATCCAAGTATCGTGTTCTCTCGCGGTTGAGTATCGCGATATCTAGATACTGTGAACTCCTGTGGTCGCATATCGTGATACTTAGGCTTGTGAGATATCGAGTATCGTTGAGGAAGTTCTCGTGATACTTGTCACACATATCGTATATCATGAAAGTTTCTTCCGCGATACCTAGGAGATATCATGTATCACTTAGTATTTCTCGCGATACTTGGGGCATATCGAGTATCGTGGAGCTCTGAAAGCGATACTTGGCGAGTATCAAATATCATGGGATTTTTCTTGGTTGAATATCAAGTATCATCAAAGTTTTCTGCTACATTTGTGAATATCATGTATCGTGAGTTTGTTCCCCGCGATATCTGCTGAGCATCGAGTATCGTGGGACTTTCTCTCGACAATTGTCGGGTGTTGAGTATCGCAGATTTCTCTTGCGATATTTGTCGAGTGTCGTATGTCATGATTCATCAGGTGTCAAGTATCGCCTACTTCAAATATCATGATACTTGCTAAGTATCATGTATCACCTGTTCTACAGTAATCCCAGAGAGGTCCTATTTCCCTATTTTAACCCCCAGAACCCTAAACTCGCATAACTTTCTCATATGAAATCTGTTTGCAGTGATTTTGGGTTTGTGGAAAGCTCATGGGGAGTACGGTAAAATTAATATGTGGATTATTAGATATAGTATTTTTAAGTTGACCCTCAGGTGGACTAAGAAACCAAGGAGTTCCAAAGGATTCTGAGCAATACAAGGGGAAATTTTGGACTTGTAGACAAAGCTTATGAACCTAAGATCTGGCAGACACTTAGGCAAGGATAGGCAAACCATTAGATCATCTGAGGCTAGTGTCAATCATACAGCTAAGTCTTGGGCACAACAACTAAGTGGTTATCCCTACACACTAAGTTCCGACACAAGTGATTCAGAAATGTCTTTTAGCATGGAAATACCCAGACGTACCTCAGGAACTGCTTATTTACAGACACCAGAAGGTCCCTATAAGACCCAATTAGAGTATATCAGGAGCAACCAATTAGGTGCTCGCATCTATGAGGATGGTATGAGACGATCAGTGATCCGGCTCAAAAATCCTGATCAACCCTTTGGACTTGAAAACCTAGTGGTCAAGTTTCAAGAGGGTGCATACATTGATAAGGAAGGAACTTGAGCGAGTTATTCATTAGAGCTTGGGTACAACTCAGTTCTTGTTTATTCCATGTAGAAGAGTCAACATATTTGTCTATGATTGTAGATACTTGAATTGCTCCTAGGTGTATGTATATAGATGAGGATGAGATTGGCAAGGAGAAGGCACAAATAGATAGTGAGTCTACATGGATTGATCTTTGTAGGGTTATATCAAAGCAGTTGGCCACATACGAGGGAAGATTGGACTTGGATTACTCCCCATCCAAACTAGCCTCAAAGATGGCTCGATTTGGTGCTCTTGTAGTATCTTGGTTTGCCTCATCTCCCTGAGCGTTCTCTCATGGAATGTTCAAGGATTGGCTAGGCCCTAGTTCTTACATTAGAGGGCTTGTCTTTGATGGGAGCTTCATCACAATTTGGTTTGCAAATCCATTGTTATTTCGATGCTTAAGGAACATCATTTTTCTTTGAGCGGTAGGTGGCAATGCAAGAAACTTTTCTAGATACATGGGGAGGTCTTTTGGTCACCAACATATGGAGTCAATGGCTCTTAGGGTTGGGTATTTACATCTATTGGGGAGTCTTTTCTTTATACTATTGTGGATAGAGGAGAGATTATCCATGGCAAGGCCATCTCGATGATTCTACTCCATGGGGCCATGCCATATGGGTTCTTGAACTTGTATGCCTGAAACCATGAGAGTGCTCATGCCCCTTTCTAGCCCCAAATCTCTAATGTTATTTTGAAAGCTTATAATTGGTGCATTGCAGGTGACTTCAACATGATTGAAGCACTTGAGGATTGATAGGGGGAACTAGACCACCATGCATGGTTCTAAGCTTGGGGGTTGGGAAAGACTATGCTTGACCTTGAGATTGCATGATGTATGGCACACTAAGGGTTTTATTAGAGAGAGAGAGAGAGAGCCTCCATTTTTTCACTCTGATAAGAGCATTAGGGGGATGAGTCTCTCTTGGATTGATTGCATATATGTTAGTGATGTATTGGTTGATTGTGGTGGTTGGAGCTAGGCTCTTGCTTCTCTAACCATGCCTCTGTGGTTACTTCCTTTGCTAAGGAGGATGCTTGACTGACTAGATTAAGGCAATTTGATCCCAATTGTCTTTGATAGAGGGATGCTGGGATCACTTCCTTTTGATTGATTTACAAATGATTAGTTGTTTCTACATGAGGCGAGTAGTCAACGACTAGCTTAGCTATACAAGAGCAAGTGCTCCCTCCATTCAACTTTTGTTGGAGGGTCGCTTGGATTGTGAGTGGACTGGCTTGTAGCTTGCCTATGCTTAGTAGGAGCTGAGGGATGTTGGGGATAGACATTTGAAATTCTATTATCATAGGCAAGCTATGCATTGGACTCAGGTCGGTGATCATATTTTGCGATAGTTCTTCTTGGCAGTTCGATCCCATCAATTAAGGGTGGGATCATGGAGCTTCCTCAAACTAATGGGTTGTGTGGTTTTGAGCTTGGGGAGTTATGCGAGATTGCCACTCAGTTTTACTACACTCTATAATCTGAGGAGAATCCTTTTGAGACTTGGCAGGAGAGCAAGCGTTCTATCTTGCAACATGTACGATGCTTAGTGTCTCATAAGATATAGGGTATGCTTCTGACGTTTTACTCGTAGTGAGATCTTTGATGCTTTGCATGGTCTAGCTAGGGACATGTATCCAGGTGATGACGGTGTCTCCCTTAGTTTTTTTTAAATTAGGTATTGGGGAATCCTTTGGGATAGGATTTTTCTTCCCTCCAATAGCTCACAAAGGGGGGGCACATCCTTGAATCACTCACTAGGGGTCTAATTTTCCTCATCCTTAAGAAGGGTGGAGAGTTAAATGATATTAGGCAGTAGTGTTCAATAACACTTCTTAAGTAGGCCTAGAAAATCCTTAGGAAGACATTGAGCTTCAGATTGAAACTACTTCTTGAGTCCTAGATTCATTTAACACAGACTAAGTTTGTTAAGGATTGTAGTATCTTTGACAATATCTTCACCTTCTGAGAAGTTGCCTCCCTTTTCTGGGTGCATGGTGAGCCTCTTACTGCACTTCTACTGGACTTTGAGAAAGCCTATGATCGGGTTGATTGGGCTTTTCTCAAGTACACTATGCTGTGTATGGGCTTCTCCGAGAGCTAGATCAGTGTGGCTGTCACCTTATACTGGTTGGCCCATAAACAGGTTCTGAAGGCTCTCCTCACTTAGATGTGGTACATCACCTCTTGTTGGATCTTTTTGAGTTCATGTATTAGTGAGACTTAATAGCTAATAAGGAAATTTTTATGGTCTGGTAGAGATGGCAACCCTAATAGGACTAAGGTTGCCTCACTGGTTCTTGCACTTCCCTTGGAGTATGATGGCCTTCAGATCATTGATTCTACTTGTCAGAGCAGATCTTTGCTAGGCAAGTTTGTTGTTTGTGGATTGCTTTGTGGCCTTGATCCTTAGAAGAAGTTTCTTTGTCAATGATTGGGCCTCTTTACTTCTATTACTAGTGGGCCATGGCTATCCAAGATCAGAGGGATCCTCATTGCGATGAGGTGTAAGCAACTCCATCAGCCTATTAATTGGGATGCCCTCATTTGTGTGGAAAGAAGATTCATGTTTGGCTATTGCCCTCATGTTTCCTAGGGGGAGTTTGCCGGAAGTCTTGGGTGTAGTGGGCTGATTGGATGAGATTTAGGGACCTCACCAAAGAGCAACAACGCGACAAATGTATGGGGGATACATGGTGCTGCCCGGATGATCAAGGATGCTAAGGATACTCTTGAGAGAGATTGGGGCACTTTAAATGTTTTTTTTGCAATATGAGGCCTGGCTAGGTGCCTTCAATCAAATGGAGGTCTTGATTGATGCATAGGGCATTACCTTAGATTGGATCTTCTTCTTTGAGATTCGTGAGGAGGGACATTTGATTAGTTCTTTGCTAGAGTCTACGATCATTGTGGAGTGCACCTTTCAATAGATTTCGTGGTTGGAACTTGTGTCATGGATTGACACATTGATCGTAAACCAACAGACATTTAGGCCCTCTATGATTGGCGTATCTAGGCCTAAGGGGATTGATCATTATCTCACCTTCTCTTGGACCTAGGGGAGTGGCAATGTCATGATCCCTTCTCCCCATGGGAGGCCCTCACTATTCCATTCTTTCAATACTTGGCTTAGTTGGGGAGGTGAATTATTTAGTTGCACCATCTCACAACTCTACCTGTGGCCAAGGCTTAGTGGTCTGGTGGACTCATGGAGGAGTTTCTCTTGTCCTTTTGGCATCAGATTTGGGGTGTTCAGCAATCTCAATAAGTTATCCTCTTTTATTGGTTAGCGGCCCATAAGAGCATTACTATTGGCACTTTGTTGAGCTATGCGGGTAGGCCCCCAGATTGCATGGGTTTTGGATTTCAATCGGAGTCTCTACAACATTGGATTTGGGACTATGAGTTGGCATAGTAGGTTTGGTAGCCAGTTTTGTGGCTCCTTACCTAGTGGGAGGGCCCTCAAACTATCACTTGGATTGCAATTGCTTTGGGCTTGATTACTTGCCCTACCCTATAATATGAGCATGAGGCAAGCAATACGGTTCTTTAGGTAGAGGATGTGAAGGTTTGCACCACCCAAGATCTCCACACCTCTGTGGAGTGGTGTGGATGACCCCTTCTTGGAGCCAATGAAAACTCTTACCATGTGGTTTCTTTGGAAGGCTTAATGTCCATGTATCTTCAAGCGATGCATGATAGACTATACAAGACTTTTGGTTGGAGTTGATTCATGACTTACAAAGGCAGTTGGAATGGATTCAAGGTGATTGTGATTGCACGTCTCGGAGGTGGCTTACCTTTCTTCATCTTTGGAAGAAAGGTCCGTTTTCTTAGTATTCAATGTGATACGGTCTCTTGGAGCTACTTGCCATCTACTTGGCTTCCCCCTTCCTCCCCACATTTCCTCCCTTAGAAGTTAGAACTATTCTAGTTCCTCTCATGGATTTATGGGGTATTCGCTTCAATGATTGTAGCCCTATGGAAATTTTTTCTAAATAACAAAAGGAGCTCTTTTATGGTTTAAAGAAAAGGTAAAAACTGTTTCAAACATAATTTTTATGCACTTCTATTTAAGAAGAAGGTGTCTAGGGAGGGCTCTAAAATTTTGTGTTGTAGAAGGTTCAAGGTTCAAGGAGATAGATAGATAGATAGATAGATAGATAGATAGATAGATAGATAGATAGATAGATAGATAGATAGATAGATAGATAGATAGATAGATAGATAGATAGATAGATAGATAGATAGATAGAGATAGATAGATAGATAGATAGATAGATAGATAGATAGATAGATAGATAGATAGATAGATAGATACATAGATAGATAGATAGATAGATACATAGATAGATAGATAGATGGATGGATGGATAGATAGATAGAGAGAGAGAGAGAGAGATAAGTAGGTTTGGACAATGATATTCAAGTTAGCTTGGATAGCACATAGTGGTAGAAATAAGAGATATAGAGAGAGATAAAGAGAGAGAGAGAGATAGAGAGAGAGAAAGAGAGAGAGATAGAGAGAGAAAAAGAGAGAGAGAAAGAGAGAGATAAGGGAGGTTTCAAAAAATAGAGGTAGGCAAAGTCGAGATAGAGAGAGAGGGAGAGAGAGAGAGAGACAAAGAGAGAGAGAGAGAGAAGAGATAAAATAACTTCTACCTCCAATGGAGTTCTCCTTTGTTGGACCTCTTACAACTCAATGAATCAAGTCGATGGGCTATTGGCTCACATAGTTGCTTCTCTTGAATGGTGGTTATGTTGACTTGTGTAGATGACATGCTTGACCCTACACAAGCTTCCTTACCTCCATATCATTCATCCCTTGGAAATCAATGTTGGAGAAACACTCACTAATTGGACATATATTTGAAGGTCAAATCTTAGGAAAAAAACCCCATGCCTATGTGAAGGGACAAATTCACAAGTGTATCATATTTGTAAAGTTAGTTCACTTTAGTTCTAGAAGTTTTTTTAAATCACCAGAATACGAAAATCTATATAAGTTAGTTCGTATCAACAAACGCGGCGAGAGAGGAGAGAGAGAAGAAGTGGAAGAGAGTGATAGAAAGAGAGAAGGAGTTCATTTTATACGACTGAGTATAGTCGGGCTTCTCTGAGTGAGAAAGCATCTGTAAAACTTCTGAGTTTTCATAGCTATGAGAAAGAACTGAGTAAAGTTCTGTGTATGAGTCTCTCTCCATCATCTCCATGCTTGCCTACTGTGTGATGAATTCAAAAGTTCAAGTTTTCCAAGCAATTCGATGCCTGGCATCGAGTTTGTGTTGATAAGTCATTATTTTCATTCTCTGTGTGTTAACTGTTGTTGAATCTTTTAAAAACATGAGATTTGTGGAGCAACTCGATGCCTGGCATCGAGTTTCAGCATAAAGTCGATGCCTCGCATCGACTTCTAGCATACAAGTGGTCTTCTTCATGTGTGTGTAAAAGAGGAAATTTTTGGTGCAAAAAAAAAGGCTAAAAAAGCTCAAAGTCGATGCCCGGCATTGACCTTGACTGAAATTCGATGCTAGGCATCGAATTTTTTATTTTTAGACACCCAGGATTACTAAAATAGGAAAAAATTCCACTTTTGGAAGTCATAGAGGGTGATCTTGTGAAGGCCATAACTTGAGTTCTAGAGATCCGTTTGATGCATATCATAGCTTGTTGGAAAGATCTACTCTTCTAGTTTCAGCCTGTAAAGTTTCATGGAGAAATAATACTTGACCTAAGAGAAACTAGCAAAATACTAAAGGTATGTCATTTCAGCGACTAGAAAAATCTGAAGAAGTAAAGTTCTTGGTTTCGGCTATCATTTCTCAAAGTTTGGAGTGGAAATGAGTTAATGGTGACCATAGAGGTGTTCTAGTGTCACATTAATTCATTTCTTGTGGTGTTTTACACATCAACAAGTGGTATCAGAGCAGAAAGATTCTCGAGAGCAGAAGACGACAAAGGTACGAGAAGTTTTGTAAAGTTTTCCATTAAAGTTTGAAAGGTGAAGCATTTGAAGACACAAGGCATCAAAAGGTTACTTCAAAAGTATCCTCATACACAAAGAACTTCAAAAGGTATTATCCTTTATCCTCTAAGCTCACAGGTTGCAGTAGAAGGAAAGAACTATGGAAGATCATATCTCCATTGACAAACTAGACAGAGATAATTACCCCGCATGGGTAATGAGAATGGAAGCCTTACTTATGAGTAAGGATCTCATGGTATATGTAATAGGTGAAGAAGAGAAGCCAGTATTTGAAGATGAAAGCCGACCAAAGAAAGAGGAACTTGATGCTTTTAAGCATTGGCAGAAGAAGGATGCAAGTGCAAAAGCATACATCTACAATACAATCTCTGATCATTTGCTACCACACATCAGAGGATTGGAATCATCTGAAGATATATGGAATGCATTGGAGTATCATTTCCAAAGTACTACTAAAGCACGGAAAGCAAGTCTATGGTCAGAGTTTACAACATTCAAGAAGAAGCCAAGTCAAACCATTAGTGATTATGTCACTAAGATGAAGGATCTTGCAGATAGTCTTGGATCCATAGATGAAGATGTTGAGGATCACAGATTGATTGCTCAGCTACTTGCAGGTTTGAGAGGGGATGAAAGGTGGAAACCTTTTGTCTTATCAACAGAACTTTCATTAAATCATTATGTTCCAGATTTGAACCAGTTGCTTGGTTTGATGCTCACATATGAGCAAGACTTGAAGGGAGATGGAGATAAAAGACAAAGTTCTGCAATGTACATGAAGAACAAGAAGAAAGGAGATAAAGGTAAAGCAAAGGATGAAGAGGAGTCTAGTTCTCAAGCTTATTATGCAAGAGGTAAAGGCACTGGCAGAGGAAGAGTAAGAGGTTTTGGAAGAGGAAGAGGTAATCAAAATAACAACAAAAAGGCTTGCTGGATCTGTGGATTGAGTAATCATTTGGCTCATGACTGTTGGCACAACCAACAAGGATCAAATCAAAATCAGAACAACAATAGCAGAGGCCGAGGTGGAAGATATCAAAGTAATTTTCAAAGAGGTAGACAAACTCAAAGAGGAGGCTATGGTAGAGGTGGAGGAAGAAGTTGGGGACAGAATCAATCCTACAACACCACCTACTACAACTATGCAAATGACACACAGAATGAAAGTCATACATCATTGATGATGATTTCAATCAGCACATCAGATAAAGAAGATCTAAAGGTATTTTACATTGACTCTGGATGTTCTAATCATTTGTCAGGAAACATAGAATTGATGTCAGAATTGGAAAAAGGCATTTCTAGTCATACAGTTCAAACAGGTGATAATACAAGACATAGTGTACATTCAATTGGAAAAGTGAAATGCAAGAGTGGAGCAGATTTGCTAACCAATGTTTTGTATGTTCCTACAATACCTAAAAACTTGATTAGTGTGGGACAGATAGTTGAAAAAGGTTTTCAAGTCAGGTTTACAAATGAAGGAGTATTTGTGGAAGATCCAGAGAATGGATATAATCAGATTGTCTCTGGTAAGAAAGAAGGTAGACTCTTTACTTTAAGAGTGCAAGGGAACATTGGTCAAGCTTTGCTCACACATGGTGAAGCAGTGATTACGGAACTTGATCTCTGGCATAAGAGATTAGGTCATTTCAATGAAAGAGGAATTAAAGCTATGGTTGCAAATCAGTCTGTACTAGGATTACCAAATGTGCAAAGTCAACATATGGTTTATAAATGTGAAGCATGTCAAATGGGAAAAGCACACAGGTTACCATTTCAGAAGAAAGGATTCAAACATGATGGAGTACTTGAGCTCATTCATACAGATGTATGGGGACCAACAAAAGAAGGATCTATCAGTGGCTCAAGGTATTATGTTCTTTTCATTGATGATGCTACAAGATGGATAACATTATATGTTTTGAAGGAAAGATCAGAAGTGTTTGGAGCTTTCAAGCATTTTCATGCATATGCAGAGAGAGTCACAGGTCAAAAGCTTAAGAGACTGAGGCCTGATGGAGGGGGAGAATATTTCTCCCAAGAGTTCAATGATTGTCTTTGGAATGCAGGTATTAAGAGAGAAATAACCTGCAGGTATACACCACAACAAAATGGTGTAGCAAAAAGAAGGAACAGGACTTTGGTTGAGTTTGCTAGAGCTATGCTAAAGGAGAAGAACTGTCCAAATTATCTTTGGGCGAATTTGAAGAAGAGGTAAGAAGATGTGAGAAAGGAAAATCAATTGTGCAGGTAAATAGAGATGAAGACTATATGCAAGCAAGTACATCCAGAAGTGGATTAACAAGAAGGAATGAAGAAGCTCCTATATTTGATGAAGAGGTGTATCCACAAACTTATGAAGAATGTGAACTAAGAAGGTCAAGCAGGACAAGAAGACAACAGAAAGGTATTCTTATGATACTTCTTACATAACTCAGAAGAACTATGCATATATGGTGAAAGATGATGAAGAACCTCAGAACTATGATGAAGCTAAAGGTAAGAAGAAATGGGAAGAAGTAATGAAGGAAGAGTTTAATGCACTGGAGGAAAACAAGACATGGGAACTTGTTCCTAAACCAAATGGTAAGAAAGTAATTGGAAATAAATGGGTTTATAAAGTGAAGAAGCTTGCAGATGGAAGTATAGCCAGATACAAAGCTAGACTGGTGGTGAAAGGCTATGCCCAGACCTATGGCATAGATTATGATGAGACATTCAGTCCTGTAGCTAAGATGTCAACTATAAGGACAATTATTGCTATTGCAGCTTCAAAAGGATGGACTCTAAGTCAATTGGATATAAAGAATGCATTCTTGAATGGATACATATCAGATGAGGTATACATGGAACAACCTCAAGGGTTTATAGATTCCAGGTATCCAAATTTTGTTTGCAGGTTGAGAAGAGCATTGTATGGATTGAAGCAAGCTCTAAGAGCATGGAACTATAGACTAGTGAAGTATCTGAATGAACTTGGATATCAAAGTTCAAAAGCAGACCCAAGTCTACTTATCAGAAGAAGAGAGGAAGGTACAATCTACATTTGTATTTATGTAGATGACATTATAATCACAGGTACTTCAGATGAAGGAATCAAGGAGGTAAAGAGATTACTTGAGAAAGAGTTTCAGATCAGTGACCTAGGAAAGTTGTCATACTTTCTTGGAATGGAAGTTACTTATACAGATCATGGCATATATGTGTCACAAGAAAGGTATCTTCTGAACTTGTTGAAGAAGTTTGATATGGAAAATTGCAGAGAAGCTTCAACTCCACTTGAAGTTAATCACAAGCTCAGTAAATATGATGGTGCAGACTACAAAGATATGAGGAAGTATCAATCTCTTGTGGGTAGTTTGATTTATGCTACACTAACAAGACCTGATCTTAGTTATGCAGTGGGAGTTTTGTCACAATTCATGCATTGTCCAAAGGACCCACATTGGATTGCAGGTCAAAGAGTTCTCAGATATATCAAAGGAACTATAAAGGAAGGATTATATTATCCTTTTACATCAGATTTGAAGTTGAGAGCCTACAGTGACTCAGACTGGGCAGGTAACCAAGATGACAGAAGATCAACTCATGGTTACATGATATACATTGGTGATAAGCTTGTAAGTTGGTGTTCAAAGAAACAATATACAGTAGCATTATCATCAACTGAAGCAGAGTACAAAGGACTTGTGGAAGCAGCTAAGGAAGTCATATGGATGCAGACATTGTTCAAGAGCTTAGGCATTGATCAAGGTACACCTACAATACATGGAGATAATATGAGTTCACTTTATCTTGCAGCAAATCCAGTATTTCATGCAAGGACAAAGCACATAGATATACATTATCATTTTCTCAGAGAAAAGGTAATGGAGAAGGAGATTGAAGTGGAGTACATTTCTACTAAAGATCAGTTAGCAGACATAATGACAAAGAGCTTGGATGGTGTGAAGACCAGCAGATTCAAAAGCATGGCAGGAGTAAAAGAAAAGAAGATGATTTGAAGAAACAGGGAATGTCAATTAGTGATTGAGGGGGAGCTGTTGGAGAAACACTCACTAATTGGACATATATTTTAAGGTCAAATCTTAGGAAGAAAACCCCATGCTTATGTGAAGGGACAAATTCACGTGTATCATATTTGTAAAGTTAGTTCACTTTAGTTCTAGAAGTTTTTTTAAATCACGAGAATACGAAAATCTATATAAGTTAGTTTGTATCAACTGACGCGGCGAGAGAGGAGAGAGAGAAGAAGTGGAAGAGAGTGATAGAAAGAGAGAAGGAGTTCATTTTATACGACTGAGTATAGTCGGGCTTCTCTGAGTGAGAAAGCATATGTAAAACTTCTGAGTTTTCATAGCTATGAGAAAGAACTGAGTAAAGTTCTGTGTATGAGTCTCTCTCCATCATCTCCATGCTTGCCTATTGTGTGATGAATTCAAAAGTTCAAGTTTTCCAAGCAATTCGATGCCTGGCATCGAGTTTGTGCTGATAAGTCATTATTTTCATTCTCTGTGTGTTAACTGTTGTTGAATCTTTTAAAAACATGAGATTTGTGGAGCAACTCGATGCATGGCATCGAGTTTCAGCATAAAGTCAATGCCTGTCATCGACTTCTAGCATACAAGTGGTCTTCGTCATGTGTGTGTAAAAGAGGAAATTTTTGGTGCAAAAAAAGAGGCTAAAAAAGCTCAAAGTCGATGCCCGGCATCGACCTTGACTGAAATTTGATGCTAGGCATCGAATTTTTTATTTTTAGACACCCAGGATTACTAAAACAGGAAAAAATTCCACTTTTGGAAGTCATACAGAGTGATCTTGTGAAGGCCATAACTTGAGGTCTAGAGATTTGTTTGATGCATATGATAACTTGTTGGAAAGCTGTACTGTTCTAGTTTTAGCCTATAAAGTTTCATGGAGAAATAATACTTGAGCTAAGAGAAATTAGCAAAATACTAAAGGTATATCATTTTAGTGACTAGAAAAATTTGAAGAAGCAAAGTTCTTGGTTTCGGCTATCATTTCTCAAAGTTTGGAGTGGAAATGAGTTAATGGTGACCATAGAGGTGTTCTAGCATCACATTAATTCATTTCTTGTGGTGTTTTACACATCAACAATCAATATGTCCCATCCTCTTGTGCAAAAGATCAATATCTACAACCCTTTAATTTCCAAATGAGAAATAGATTGTATGAATTAAGGTTTGGATTTAACTCAAGTGTGAAGATCCTCCTTTGTTTCTTTTCTCTTTCAATCACCTTATAGACATCCTTGGGATTCCCCACAAAATAACTCCTTTGATTGGAATCGACTTGCTAGACCCTCTCCACCATTTGACTCATTGACACAAGGTTCTTTTTATGGTGGGTACATGCAACACATTCTTCAAGCACTTTACCTTCTGTGATCCATTCAACATAAAATCACCTTTGTTACATTATACTTAGAATACTATTTAGGTTTTAATAGATTCACATTTACTTAACACATTAAGCCACATATATATTTAATACAAATAAAAAAATAACATAACTACTTGCACTTCAAAAATTTGAATACATTTTTTTTTTTAAATCATGTTCAATGTATGTGAATGACATTTATTTTTGGAGCTATGCTAATACTGAGTTGTTTTGGAGCTTACTAATACTGAGTTGTAAACGTAAACTAAAGAAAACCATACCCGATTAGGCTTAAGCGAAGAGAAAGTAAAGAAAACCTAAAAGGCGCTAAAGAAGACGCTGTAGCCTTTAGGTATTAGCTTTTGCCATGGCATATGATGATCTGAAATTAGGTTAAGACTATTAACCTTCATTTAACAACTTCTTCGATGTAAGTTAAAAACTCAATCATGAACTTAGTTGAACTTTCAAGAAACAATCAACCTTATTCACTCTTTAAACTTCATTCATCATTTCATATAAATACTTGCATGCATTGCACTTACACAAATTTAAAAAGTTCTTCTAATTCCACTCATGCATAAATCGGCTTTATAATGCCCAAAGTGAATATATGATTGGCAACGATTTCAAGACCACCAAAAAAAATTTCATGTCTTTTTTTATATCTTCTTCAAATATCTTTTATTTGTAAGAAACCGTTAATGTGCTAGATTGGAATGTTGGAACTACTTTTTTATGGTAAGAAAGTATAAAATTTCATTTAATTTTCCTTTATATTATTCACAATGTTTTTGATTATGGAGGAAAGGCTGAACCCCCATTGAGAGCAAAGGTTCTAGAAGAATGCATAGGCAAGAGCTAAAGCCTTAATTAGACATGCTTCTCATGCACATATATACTCGTATTTACACAAAACAAATCAATCCTCTTACTTGAACTTCAAATTCAAAGGGTCCTATCATTCCATCACCTTGTCAATAATTATTCAACAACCTCAAGAAAGTGTTTTCCTACTCAACTCAAATAAATTTCACTTTTCAATTCGAATCATCTTTAGCTAGGTCTTTGGTATTTGAAAAATGAATGTAAAATCATGCAATTGCAATAAAATAAAAGGAAATAGAAGTCACTTTGTCGTAAAGGTTCATCTTCAAACATGCCTTTGTCCTTTAATGTTTGTTAATCAATGCTTCTATGTCATGAAAAGACGATTTCTTATTTCTCTTGCATGATTTCAAAGGTTTATAAGGTTTCAAAGCATTTTTCATTTTTTTTCTCAAGTTGTTTGAAAATATTATCAAGTAGTTGTTTCTCTGTTTCTTTAAATTTTTTATCATAGTTTGGGTTTTAATGAGTTTCTTATTTGCTCTTGTTTTGTTAATTTGACTATTTTTGAAATTGTTTATATGAAGGTTCATTAGAGTTTTTGATTTTGTTACTTTCACTTGATCAAATGATTGATCATTAACTAAAGTTTTGGATCAATTGAAACATAAAAATCTCCATGCTTCTTTGATTTCACTTGAATTTCCTTATCAAATTCATAGTTATCTACCTCCATTTGTTCTTGAAAGATTTGTTTAATATTTTGTTTTTACACTTTTATTTTTTCACTTTTGTTTTCTTCAACAAGTTTCTCTTGAGTTTGAATTGGTATCATATTCTTATGAGAACTAAATTGATTACTTTCATATCTTTTTTGTATCGAGTGTTTTCTTGTTATTTTATTTGGTTTTGGTTTAGTTTTTGTTTTCAAAATATTCCTTCATTCCACCTCTTCCTACATTCAAATGTTAAGGTAAATGGTCTTGGTAAATACAATTTTTTCTTTCATTTTCAGTTACAACTTTAAGTCTACAAGCATCTTCATATGCCCTACATTTTCAAAACATATGACCGAATTAATTGCACTAGAAACAAATTATAGGTCATTTGAAGCCTATTTGATTTTCTATGTGTAAATCCAAAGGTGGATCTTCTATGGTCAAATTAATCTTTTTGATTGGAAGTATAAGTAGACATACCTTGGAATCCTACCTCATGTTCATGACTACGTTTCAATGACTATAATTCTTTTATTTGGTTGGTCAAAAGTTCAAACCTATTTCTCAATTCTAAAACTTCATGATCCATTGCCTCTTTCAAGTTTTTATGGTTAATGCTTGTTATCTGTATAGTTTCAAAAATTTCATTTATGTTTTGGGGTAAGTTTAAGATGATTCTAAGTTTTTCTTTTATAGATTCATTAGCTCAAATCTCCATTTCTTTAAATCCTTTATAGTTTTCTAAACTTCTTTTCAATCAATCCAATAACACATGATTCTTTGTATCATGTGCTATGTTAAATGAAACACAGTTGGATCTAGTGATTAGAGTAATATAAACAAGATTCTTAATCAGCTTTAAAATCCTTCCAAACTATGTTTTTATTATCTTGAATATGCTTAAGATTTGATCCTCTTATAATTATTTCAAAATATGTGCTCATCATATTTTTAGGTAAACCTTGGAGTTCAGCATGTTCTTCAAAGGCATTTAAATATTCATTGATGTTTATTCCAAAGAATTTTTCTTTCTCCTCAAGGACTGATTGAACTACTTTAGATCCTTTCTTTTCAATGGTCATATTTTGAATCATATCTTCCATGGTTGTTTGTTCCTTTGTACACATCAGTCAATTATACTTTGTGCTAGTGTAATTACTAGTCAACTCATGCAATCATGCAAAAAAAAGATAGGTTATAAAATTGGGTTTATGATAATGCAAGTATATCATGCAAAACTTGAAAATCTTTTTATGCTTTGAAGTTTTGAAGAATGCAAGAATGCAAGGAATTAGGCAAAAGTTATTTTAGTTTTGAAATGTGAAAATGCACATTGGAATTGTCAAAATGGAATGAATTTTGATCCTTTCAACCTTTTTAGCATGAAAAAAGTTTTGTTCTTTTAGCAATGCAAGTATGTAAAGAGAATAAAAATTACACACACACACACACACATATATATATACATACATACATACATACATACATACATACATACATATATATATATATATATATATATATATATATATATATATATATATATATATATATATATATATATATATATATATATATATATATATATATATATATATATATATATGCAAAGATGCACAATGTAAGTGCAATTATGCAACTAATGATTTTGAGTTTTCCAACAAAGCAAGCATGAAAATAAAATAAAAGGTCTTTGTATTTGGAGTTTCAATGCATGAATGAACAAAATAAAAAAACAAACAATTACCTCAACTTGGCTTAAAGAAGAGGCTAAAGGGTGAGTATAAGTGAGAGAAACATTTATACACACACTTGGAGGATTAAAACCTAAAACAATGAGAAACTATGTGAGTGATTGTGCAGTGGTGACATCTTTATTTTTTGTGATAGAAAAGGTGAAGAAATGAGGTAAAGACTTGTGCAAGATTCACTGGAGGTGCTCAACCATACGACCAACCCTCAACACCTAGGTAGTCTTATAAAATTGTGGACAAGCTATGACACAAATGGAAGAAGATATCACCGCTTCAAACCTGCAAAACAAATGACATGCTCATACATAAAATTAATATTCAAAGACATTACATGAGAATCACTAGGTTGAAGAGGACCTTTAGGTGGGGTTCACAATGTCAAAAAGGAAGGAGGGCAATGTGACAGTTAGGTGGATTGGTGTCACTCTAGACAAGGATGAGTACCATATCAAGGAGCTCCACCTCCTTAATTCTCAATCCTTGAAGACATGAGGATGATATGATGATCATGAACAAGTGATGTGCATGAAGGTGATGGTGAGAAGCACACTAGATGCACACACATGCACACACATAGAAGGTAGAGACAAGACCAATACAATGGAATGAAGTTAGAGGTGGTTGAAAAGGAGTACAAGGTGATGATGTTGTGAGGATGGATGATGAGATGTGATGCTGGTGTTACAAAATGAGCGGTATGGCTTTCAAATACTTGGCTAGTGGTGAGATGTGGGGAGTAAACAATGGTAAATGTGGTTATGTCAATGGGAGGGATCAAAGGCGGAGTATGGCCTCTAAAGGTTGATCTTTGAGATAGATTAGGATATATTGGTAGTCTGATGCTCACACCTGATGCCATTTGTTATCATACTCAACATTGATCATAGAACTTTGGATGGCGGTTCATAAAAAATCAAAGCCATCTACCATGCCAATTGCTTTAGAGAGTAGGTGCATTATCTTGATGAATGCACCATTGGATCTCTTATTAGTGAGTTCTTTTTCTAGGAGGACATGACTTCTTTGTTTGATCATCTGGTTCCTTTCATGTATAGCTTCAATTTTGGTGTACAATCTTTGAAGTGCCTCTCTATAGGTAGGGATATCACTCGATGTTCATCATCCCCTTGATCATCCTCTAGGTCATCATGTTGCTCTTCTTCATGCTCATCCCCTAATTTTTCTCGATCAATTTGCAAAGCTAGATAGCTTTGCCTTTCATACTACTAAGATACATATTGAGTGTTTAGAAACTGAAATTTAGTGTTTGATGGGCCCAAAATGTCAAGATTAGTGATGGGTCCAAAATCATCCATGATCTTATCTGATACTTGGAACACAAAACCTTTGGTGGTCACTTCATGTTGCACTATATTAGTGTCTTCAATGGGTTGTTCATGAGTGATCTCACCTTGACCATAAAGGCAAACTGGTCATTGGATTTTGATCCAAATAGGAGGTACTATGAGTTGTAGTCCTTTAGGTGAAGGTTGAGTGGATGATGGTCTCTATGGGTCGGAGACATGTAATAGTACCTTGCATTCTCTTTGTTTGATGAGAAGTAGATGCTCTTCGACTTTTGAATGCTTGTAGCTTGGCCCTTGTGAGTGATCTCTTGATTGGGATATCATATGCTAAACACATATAAACAATCCTTATTATGGCATAAAAACCATTAAGTACCTGCTTATGAATCCATCTAGATATGGTGACATACAACCAATCCATAATCTAGTGAGGTAAATCAATTCATAGAGACATATTCTCAGCTAGAAATAGGCTGAACAAAATTTTCTTGTGGGGTTGAGTAAAATGATCCTAGCTTGGGAAAGCAAAGTGTTGCATACACATACAAAGGGTGGTAGAGAGGTAAGGTGTGATTGTCAACATCTAAGCTAACTTTATTCATTCATTTTTATTCATTGATTGGGGGATTAGATTCTCTTTATCAGAAGGAATACACATTGTGAACATCTTTAATGCCTCTCAAACTAGCTTGTGGGCCAATTTGAACTTCTATAAAGTCTGATTTGGAAGCAGGGAAGGAAGTACAAAGGTTCTTGGTACATCCTTTTCACTGCCTAGTTGTAATCTTCAGATAAAAAATTAACAATGATATAAATCAAGCTTTTGGAAATGGATCTACAAAGTACTCTACTAGCCTTGCTTTCTCCCAAATTGATTATAATTCTTCACAGTTCTTGAGCTCTTCAAATTCTTGGGACAAGAACTAAAGTCTTCTCCAACAATGGTCCAATTCTAGTTTAGATTCCTAGATATATTTTGCATATGCAATGGGAACGTCCAAGCATTCAAACCAATGAGACTTGACATTAATTCTATCTATCCTGCACCTTGGGGGGTCTTAAATGGGAGTTTCTCCTTGAAAGCCTACCAATTCCTTTGGTGGAAGTAGTGGATATTCATTGATAGGGAAGGCTTGATAATCCACTAGCCTATGGCTAGGGCCTGCTCCTGAGGGGTCTCTTGCCTCAATCTTCTAGATTCTTCTTGCCTAAAGATATGTGCTACACAAGGAGAACATATTAGTATGGAAACAAATTTGGATCCCAGTATCAAGAGACCTCGGTTCCTTTTAAAAACTAACATACTTCACATTTAGCCTAGTGTATTGGAGAAGAGCATCATGGTCTTCTTGTGCCTAGTGCATGTCACTAAACTTCCTACATTCATACTTGGGATAATGCATGAGCTTAGCATGTTTCTTTGGTAAGTATTAACTATACAAGGTTTAAGATGTATAGATTTGTTACAATTTTGTTTATGAGCGATGGGTTACCTTATGGGATTACATGGTGAGATTAGTGATTTGTACATATTTTTGGATGATAATGATAGTGATTGGTCCTTGGGCGATTTAGACAACCCATATCCAAGTCTTCCTAAGAGTTGGTTTATCAAAATAGGTGATGGAATACTCTGTAAAGATGAGATTGTGTTGGCAAAATCTTGCTCAACACCAACCCATGTAATTTTAGAGAAACTTAGTAAACTTCTCAAGCTTCCAAAATATGCAATGAAATCACCTTAGCACTTTGGAGCATCATTCAAAAACTTTTGTGTCAAAATAGATGATTTTGAAGTTGAAGAAACCTGAGAAACTTTATATTTATGGAGGAGAAACTCTTAGAAATATGTTCAGTTTTCATAGCCTAGTAGAAACTATCAAGAGGGACTTTTCACACTTTCAATTAAAGTTTTGAGCTAAAGAAATCTACTTATTTCATGAATTTAGACTCATCATGCACTGAGCCATAAGTCTAAGAAGTTTGGAGGGTCATCTCGACTTTTCATAGAGATGAAGATATTTAGACATAGTTACATATAATCACTCATAACTATAGACCCACATATCCAATGTTGAGGAAACTTTGTAAGCATGCTTTTAATTGTTCTAGATAAGTGATTCAGTTCATGGAATTGAAATTGAGTACCTACACATTGAGAAAGGATTCTGCAAAGATAATAGAGTTGCACAAGGTACTATAACAATATACATAGTATGAAAAGTCAACAAAAATGAATCATAATGTGTATTGATATTGCACATATGATACAAATGCATTGTGGAAGACTTTTCTCACTTCAAGATAGTACAATTTATACTCAAAAGATCAGCGACAATTACTATATTTGCTCTACTACCTTGTGACTAGAAGTGTGGTTTAGATCTTCAACCTAAAAGCTAGTTCTAGTATGTAGAAGTATTTTGATGGTGGTTAGATATTCAACCTAAAAGCTAGTTCTAGTATGTAGAAGTAATTTTAATTTGAATAAAAAAGAAAATTCATGGCTTTTGGATCCCTTCAATCATGCTATTCTCTCCATATCTTACTTTTACCATTGACAAGATAAAAACAATGTTTTAACCTTTGAAGTCTTCAAACCATATGTTTATTCCAAACAATAAGGAAGAAATCCTATGATAATTGAACAAGCTCTTAGGCCTACTCCTTGCACCAACTCCCTCTCAAGCTTAAGATGCTTGGGACTTCATTTCTTCAATAGTTCCTATAATTTAGTCATACATTTGAACGTGTTCAACTTAACTCCATCCAATGCTTTGGTCATCATGTCTACACATTGTTGGTGAGTAGATGCATATGACAACTCAATTTATTTACTTATGATCTTTTATCTGATGTAGTGGTAGTGCACTTCAATGCGTTAGGTCTTGACATTATAGACTGGGTTAGCTACAAAATGTATGGACTAATGTTGTCCCCAAAAATGTGAGGAGTAGAGGACTTGAAACCTAAATCAAAATACAAGGTCTTGATCCACATTGCTTCCTGAGTTGCATTTGATAGTCCCCTATATTTAGCTTTAGTTCATGAGAGTGCAACAATAGGTTTCTTCTTTGAAGACCATCATATACTTTTTGTCCGTGCAAAGGTTAGATATCTTAGTATACTTCTCTGTCATCTTTAGAATCTGCCCAATTTGCATCACACAAGAGTTTAATATCTATATCAGATGTTTATGGGTAATATAGACCTTCACTCATGGTTCCTTTCAAGTATTTGAGTATCCTCTTAGTAGAATTCTTTTGAGATTTCCTAGGAGTGTGCATAAATTGACTTGCGAGACTTAAACTATAGCAAATGTAAACTCTTGTCATTATGGTATAGTTCAAACTACCCATTAAACTTTGATAAGTAGTTATGTGTTCCATTTGCTATCTTTCATAAGGACTTAGCATCTAAATCATCTCCATGGGTGTACTTATGACCTATAATTTCTCCATCTTAAACTTAGCAAGCATATCTTTGATATATTTCTTTTGAGTGAGATACATACCCTCGTCTATATACACTAATTTCAACCCTCAGAACTATATGTGTTGCCCTAGAACACTGATTTTGAGTTCTTCTGTTATTTTTCTTAAAGCTTGATCCTCCTTATCCCTTCAACATCATTACCTATGATTCTTATATCATCAACATATACATAGAGGTATATGACTTCAAATTGATTCCTCTTGATGAAGAGTGAAGGATCAACTTTACTAACCATGAATCCTTTATCTTCCAAATAGGTGAGAAGCTTATGATTCCAAGCCCTTGGGGCTTGCGTTAGACCATATAGGGCCTTTCTTAACAAGCATAAATGTTCAAGGAATGATGAATCTTCAAAACCAAGAGGTTGAACCATGTATACCTCTTCAAATATCCAACCATTTACAAATGCATTCTTTGCATCCATTTGATAAATCTTCCAATCCTTGGAAGCTAGAATGCTATAATCATTGTGATAGTTGGCATTTTTGGCACAAGTGGAAAAGTCTCTTCATAGCCAATCTCTTGTGTTTGTGCATACCCTTTGTCCATAAGTATTTCTTTATACTTGTTCATAGTTCCATGAGAGTTTTGCTTTACCTTGTATATCCACCTTGATCCTATGATCATCATGGATGAAGTCTTGGGTACCAACTCCCAAGTATGGTTTTCCTGAAGGGTTTCAATCTCTTCCTCCATGGAATTCATCAATTCTGGTTCCTTCTTTGCTTTCTTATAAGATGAGGGCTCCTCAGAGTTTGAATCCTATGCTAAGTAGATAGAGTCTTTAGTGACCAAGGATGTATCATAGCCATACCTCTTTAGGTTCTTCTTCTCTCTAGTTGACCTTCTAATTTTTTGTTGAGAGGATTTTGTTATATCCGTCAACTCTTGCACTTTGGTTTTGCCTTTGAAGTTTTGCGAGATATCTTCTCTCTTTGGATTGTTTTGTTCATCTTTAGAGTCACTTAATGCTTCAAGTGTGTGGTCATTCTTTCTTAATAGTATTGGTAATTCTTCCTCTAGGTCATAAGGTAGCTTAATTTTCTTGCAATCATCTTCAAGCCAAGATTTATTTTCATCAAACTCAACATCTCTACTCACTATAAAGCCCTTTTTGTTGTGATTGTATAATCTATAACCTTTTGATTACGTTCATTCCCATGAACACACATTTCTCTACCTTAGGGTCTAGTTTATGTCTTATCTATCAACGTATGTGTGCATATGCAATGCACCCAAATATCTTACAAAGATCAAAGCTAGGACCTCTTCCATTCCATGCCTCATATTGATTCATGCCATCTAGAGCCTTTGATGGTAGTCTATTTACCAAATAGGTGGCAATAGATACTACCTCTGCCCACAAGTAGTTAGGAAGTTTCTTCTCATTGAGCATGGACCTTTTAGCCTCCACAATTGATCTATTTCTTCTCTCAGCATATGATCCATGCTTGGTAAATCTCACCTACAAACCTTTCTCAACAATCTAACCTAGACTCATAAGGGTCTTTGTGATGGTAGGCACATAAGGAATTTTTTTAATAAATTCATGCTTTGATTAGATGTCTTCACATTACCTAGCTTCTCCACTATATGTCTTATGTCATCTCTTGCTTGGAATTCATGTTTTTTCTTTGGATCTTTCAAGTCTGAGAGTAGATCCACATTTCCTGCCACACAATTTCAATGTCGTGAATATATATAGAACACATGCTCATAAGAATTACCTTCCTTCATTGCCATTTTCACGAATATAAATGAAACCTCTTGAGGTTGATCATTGGTATATTTGTTGTAGTCTCTCCTTCCTTTGTATTCTCCTTGATAGTTGTTGTTATTTGACTTTTTATTATATCCATAAGAGTTATTGAATCTACCTCTTGGGTTTTCATAGCCTCCTCTATTGTATCCTCTTTCTCTTTGATTCCTTGAGGTCCTAAAACAATTCTCTGTAATATGATTTGATAAACCACATATGGCATAGGGTGATGAGTTTTGAGCTCTCTTTGTGCCTTGTCTACCTCCTCTGCCTCTTCTTATTGAGCCTCTACCTCTACCTACAAAATTGGCTTGAGGGGTACTTCCTTCATTATCAGATCTCTTACCTTTCCCTTTTTGGTCCTTGCCTTTATTCTTATCTATATAGAGGTCACATGATTGGTTAACTTTCTTGTTCTCACCATTCTTTATAAGCTTTGCTTCATGTGTGATAAGTTACACCATGAGTGTGCTGAAGTTAGGTACTTGCATGTCCATGTAAAAGTCCATAAATCTAGTGAAGGCTTCCCAACTGTCATAAGCTTTAGCCCCAGTAATGTCTTTTCTTACAATTTTCTCCTCATCAATGATCTTTCCAATGCTCCAAAGTTGGTGTTGAGCCCATAAAAGTCACATTGGTCAAAGTAAACCATAGTCAAAGTCAAAGGGTCAAAGTCAAAGTAGTAAAAGTCAACATGTTCAAGGTCAAGGTCAACACGGGCAAAGTCAAAGCATTCGGGTGTCAAGGTGCACAGGTAGTGCACAATTAATTGTTCACAAAGGTTATATTTTGCAGAAAATTGGTTGCACGTTGCAGAGTGTCTTTCTGTAATTTCTCTAAGGCTCAAAGTGTTTTTAAAGCGTTTGGAAGGTTCAGGTGAACCCTCTCTTAGGTGCACATTTGATGAATTAAAAGGCAAAATATGAAGGTATGTGAAGCGGCAGCATATGCACAAGTGAAAGTATGTTCCCCCAATTAAAAGTTTTGTTTTAGTCTAAAGTCACTACAGGACAAAATAGGGATTCGTTGGCTACTGGGAGACACCTTGGAGAAAATCTTGGGACATACTAGTGAGGGCCAAGATGCTATGGGAGTTAGGAGCGCATGTGAACCAACACCCAAGGAAGGAGTATTCTTGGTTGGACCAAGCTATCGGGAGATATTCTAGAGCAAGAGAGACAAGAGACACACATTCAGAGAGAGTGCACACAACACAGAGAGCCATTGCAAGTTGCAAGAAGAGTGAATTAGATTGTATGCAGAGAAGGTGAAGCAAGGAACATCAAGGGATCCAAAGTCCCATTGAAGGTGTGCGTGGACAGAAGGTGTCCATCCCTCCCCTTATTGGAAGCTTGGTGCAAGGTGTGCACAAGGGCAAGCTTGGAGAAGGTGAAGGTCTGGTGCAGAGGTTGGCAACAGATTCTAAGGACTTTGTAACCTTGTTTCATGAGCATTATTTAGTCTTTGAGTGTGCAAAACATTTGTCTTATGAATAAGCTTGTATTCTTCTATTCCTAATTGATCAGAAGCTTTCGATGTCATTAATTCTCTTGTTCTCACTCTCCATTCTCCTACAAACACTCAAGTTCCTTTCTGCACAAGAATCCCCCAACAAAATTTGGCACGCCCGTGGGACATAAGGAGGCTTGAGCATAGGAGAAGCAATATTGCAGTGTGGAGATGCTTTATTCAATGCCGACAATGCTACAGTACTACTTCATTAGATGAAGAGGTAAATCTTCTTATTAACTATCTTAGCCTAAGAGGATTATTAACAGCTCATGTCCGCAACCCGGTCTCAAACATTGAGGGTCACTTGCAAAGCAACAAGAAGGAAGGTTGTTAGAAGATCCCCCACTCCACTATCGTCAACATTATTAATAAAGAATGGCAGGTTAGGTAGATTTGGAAATGCTACTTTCTAGATTAAATATAAAATTTCCATCTTTCAAAGGATTAGCTCAAGAAGATCCGGACGAGCACATTAGAAGATTCTTAGCATTATGCAAAACAAGAGGTTTGATGGGAAGGGAGGATGCCCTTTTGATCCTCTTTCTTGCCACATTAGAAGGGCTAGCAGATAAATGGTTCAACCAGTTTGCTGAAAACCATCTTACTATGCGGGATTTAATGAAAGAGGCATTCAAAACTCAATTCCAGCATGGGAACACTACAAAGATAATCATTGATGAGTTAGAAAACTTGAGACTAGGTCTTGGTGAAGCATTTCTAGAGTTTGTAACTAGGGCCAAGGCATTAATGGCTAAGTTGCCAGATCCTCCACATGATTTCTTTATTAAGAAATGGTTAGGTAAACCACTTTCGATGTCTACACAATGTAAAATCAAAGAATTAGTGTTGCCAACAGCCCTCATAGAAGAGTTCATCAATATAGCTACACGAATGGAACAAATAAGACAACAATATGGAGCAAGTTCTTCTCAACTACCCTATTCTACAAAAATTGAGGATCCAATAATTCACGTAAGGAAAGATCTTGAGATCTTAAAAAGGAATAAGCTACACAAAGAGGAGGAGAGCGCAGTAACTCAGTTCAGGTGTGAAATTGAAGCATTGAAGTTACAAAAAGAAGAGGAAGCCCAAGCAGAAGAGCTGGCTCAACTTTGATAGGAGTTGTAGGAACTCAAGGGAGGTGGCATCAAAAGTGGCCTATGGTGTACCATGTGCAGCAAGCATAGACTTGGCTCCATGTAGAAGACCCATCTTTTTGCTATGGAATTTTTCCAAACTCAAGTAGAGAGGAATTCTATGAAGAAAAAGAGGACCTCATTCAAGTTACTGATTCGAGTGAAACAGTCTCACTTAAAGCCCAGAGAAGAAAAGAAAAGCCCTTAAGTGCAGCTGTGATGAAGCTATTTCAAATCCTATATCAATGGCCACTTTGTTATGGATACTGGTAATGGATATCATCTGTTATGTCAATTTTTTTGGTAGTAAGCATAGGGCTTCACAAAGATGAAAAAGGAGTACATGCAAGTCTTTGGAAACAGAGGATTCCATTGGCTGAAGAAGCAGGAATAGTACGGTATGGTACAAAAACCACAAAATCACACAAGTCTTAATTGATGGAGGATCTAGTGTCCATATTGCAACAACAGTACTTTGCAAATGGCTTGGGTGGATGCAAATTGAACCTGTTCAATTCTTTGTACGTATGGCTGATATATCTTGAGTCCATCTGGTGGGCTTGGTGTGGGATATTCCGATCACTCTACAAGGTTCTATTTTCAAAATGACCTTCGTTGTGCTAGATTTACCAGAATCGAGCCTGGACTACAATCTACTCTTTGGACGTCCTTGGCTAAAACAAGCTAAGGTAGTGCAAGAGTGGTCAGTGCATGAAGTAGTCTTTAAAAATAATCACCGGAAATATGTTGTTCCGTTGGACAACATGAAACCCTATGACTTACATGCACGACCATATTTAGCGAAGCCTGTACACATGTTGGATGGTATCTCCGATGATGAAGAGGAAACTTTTCTTAAGGCTAACAAGGATCTGATGGCACTTGGCACTGTAGATTTACAAACGGTGGCTGATAACTGGAGTCCAGTAGCCTGCACGGTAGTGCCACTTACCGGTACGCACGAGTCGGCTACATAACAAAACTTGGATGACACGATGCTCCAACAATTACTCCAGTCAAGAGACGATTTGGAAATGCCCCGACAGTTCTATGTACCGGAAGATCAGTTTCTCACCTACAACTTAGGTGACCAAACCAACCCAGGACCAGTAAAAATAAAGGTACGACTATCCGAGACTTTCTAGGAGCACCTTTTGCAGCTGCTACGAGAGTTCGCTGATGTGTTTGCATGGGATTAAAGGGACATGAAGGGGTTGGACCTGCAGATTTATCAACACAGAGTGGTGCTGAAACTAGACGCGAGACCTATCAAACAACCCAATTACAGGATGAATCCTAATTATGCGGCACAAGTTAAAGCCGAACTTGATCGATTGTTGAAGGTGGGATTTATTGTGCCTATTGAGCATGCAGAATGGATCTCTCCCATTGTTATAGTTTGGAAGAAAAATAAGTAGTTGCGGATATGCGTGGACTACCGAAAGCTCAATGCCACAATTGTCCCTGATCCATTTCCGTTGCCATTCTTGGATACCATGTTAGACGACGTGGCCGGCCGGGAGATGTATTCCTTTCTAGATGGATACAGTGGTTACAATCAAGTCCGAATAGCAGAGCAAGTCATACCCAAGATTGCATTTATTACAAATTGGGGTGTCTATGCATGTACAGTAATGTGGTTTGGTATGCAAAATGCTCCAAGTACGTTTGAACGTTGTATGCAAGAAATTTTCTCTCCTTATCTCACCACCTTTATGAGAGTGTATTTGGATGATTTCTCTTTATCTGATGATACTTCGACACATCTGTACCATTTAGGGTGCTGTTTTTCGAAGTGTCGAGAATACCGTTTGTGTTTGAATCCAAATAAATCTGTATTCTCTGTATCTTGTGGCAAGTTACTAGGACACATTATTTCAAAATAAGGGATTCAAGTTGATTGAGATAAGGTGAAGACCATATTGGAGGCACCTGCTCCGAAGACACCCAAAGAAGTGATGCATTTCTTGGGACAAATCTAGTGGCATGGACGACACTTGCGATGGCTTGCTCATCTAGCCACACCCCTCAATCGACTGATCACTAGTACTCCTCGCCAATTTGAATGGACTGAAGCCTGTCAGTTGTCTTTCAACCGCTTGAAATTGCTGTTAACCCATGCACCTATTCTCCAAGTGCCGAATTGGGAACTTCCATTTCACATCTTTGTGGATGCTTCCAACATTGCTATTGGCAGCATGCTAATGCAGCAAATGGAGAAGTGGTTCCGTCCCGTGTATTATGCGAGTCGCAGATTGGCTCCAGTAGAGCGCAATTATTCAGTTACTGAACATGAATGTCTTGGATTAGTGTATTTGGTGAAGAAATTCCGGCATTATTTGTTGGGATGACGCTTCACTTTCCATGTTGATCATGCAGCTTTGGTGTACCTTGTTCACCAACAGCATTTGGGAAGAAGACTAGCAAGATGGGTCTTGTTGCTCCAAGAGTTTGAATATTCCGTAGTACATCACCCAGGGTCAGCACACACGCTTGCTGACTTCCTCTCTCGGTTGGATTCTGATGAACTTCAAGAAGGAGTTGATGACACAACACCCGCTATTTATGCAGTAGAGACAATACAGAATGATCAACATGAATTGTTGGTTCCCTCTTCTTACTATGACACCTTGCTTTTATTCTTGACTAGTGGATGTCCGCTTGGTACGACCTCTTTAGCTGGTCGACGAAGAATAGCCATGTATAGTCGATGATTTCGGCTAGTTGTAGGACAATTATATTATATGGATCACTCGGGTGTGTTGCTTAGGTGTGTTCCCCCACATGAAATTGCTTCCATAATTACAATGGCTCATTCTGCCCCAACCGGAGGACATTTTGCGGTTGACCTGACACACCGGAAGATCCTACAGAGTGGTTTATGGTGGCCTACGATGTACCATGATGTAACCTAGTATGTGGGGTAGTGTGATGCATGTCAGCGTTTTGGTAAGCCCTTACAGTGACATCTCTTTCCACTCCAACCAGTGGTGCCTCTTGAGCCCTTTCAAAAATGGGGTTTAGATTTTATAGGGCCAATTACACCTCCGACAATAGTCACCAATAACAGATACATTCTGACCTGCACGGATTATGCGACTCGATGGGCCGAAGCTTGGGCTCTTCGGTCAGCTACAACTGTTGGAGTAGCTAAATGTTTAATGAAGGATATATTTTCATGCTACGGGTTACCCTTGGAGATAGTAACTGATCAAGGTATGCACTTTGCAAATACATTAATGCAAGTGCTTACGAAAACCTTCCAGATTGTGCATAAATTCAGTTCTCCCTATTACCCATGAGCAAATGGACTCGCGAGAGCACCAACAAGTCTCTCTTGAACCTCTTAATGAAACTGGTGTTGGATTGCCTAGGGAGATGGGAACAATTTCTACCTACTGTATTATGGGCTTATCATACCACATACAAAGTGGCGATCGGAACAACTCCTTTTAAGTTGGCGTATGGATTGGAAGCAATTGCTCCTATGGAACTGGTGGTTCCCAGTCTGCGTGTGGCCCTTGAACGAAAGCTATTATCAGAAGAATATTTTCCCTTTTGATTGGAGGCTTTATGGTCTCTAGATGAACATTGTCTGGAGATTTTCCTGGTGCTGTAGGAAGGGCAGCTGAGACAAGCCAAAACCCATGATCGTTTCCTCAAAACTCCCGTGTTTATGGTAAACCAATTAGTCCTCTTCTAAAATGCTAAGTCTAATAGATCCGCCGAAAAATTTAAACTGCGCTGGTTCGGTCCATACTGTATTGCTGAACAAGTGGGACCCGCAACTTTTTGGTTATCCACCTTAACTAGTCACCTTCTCCCTAAAGTGATTAATGGTTCGAAGCTTCGATCCTATTATCTATCGTCTACCACCTCATGAGGTGTCCTCGGTATTTTTATTCCTTTTTGCTTGCCACTCTTTTCCATCGACTTTCCTTTTTGATCTTCGTGTTTTGGGTGACCAACTGACCGTAATCCTTCCATTTTCTTATCTAACCATGATTAATAGCTGCCTCTGTGTCACCGATTCTGTTAATGCATGGATGTCGCCATTATGTTGGTATATTTCCAATACTGCATTATGACTAGGGTCCTTGCCGCCTTAGTTTTCAAATGTTTCTACTTAATCTTATTCTTTCTGCTGTTAGTCGCTATTGTGTCTTTGTGTGTTTGTGACCCTTGTGTGTTTTGTGTTTTTGCTTGTTTCTGAGTGCACCATGGAAGCTCTTGCGAATATCGTGACCTTCCGTGCGGGTCTCACTCTGGATGTGAGTGAGTACTTGCGTGCTCGAGGGCTCTTGGCCTTCGCTGAATTGCCTTGGCATTCAGTGGAGTGTCATCCCTTCTGTGTGCAGATTATCTCTACCATAGCTGCCACACCTACTATAGAGCAGTGCTGGCCATTAACATGCCTAAACCCATGTGTCATAGTTACGCTCAACACTATCGCTGAGGGGTTCCGTCTCCCTCAAGAAGGGTTGATCGATGGATCGCTTCTTCCGATGGTGACCATGAAAGAGCTTTTTCCTCGGCACTCATCTACCCACCTCCTCACCCTTCTCCTTCCGGTGATACAAGGAGCGCAACCACCTCCAATGGATACCGTGATGTTACATGAGGAATCTACATAGATGCTAGAAGATGACAATGATGAAGATTTGCTACACTTACTCCAGCGAAAACGCAGACGAATTAGCCCATCGCAAAGCCAGGTGCAGGGTTCAACCGCAGTTCAAGAAGTTGAACTCTTTCATGATATAGCCACCACTTTACAGGGCACATCGGCACCCTCTTCTCCTAGCCAGCAACAGGAGCCAGATGTGATCATGGAAGATGTCTCTGAAGTCCAAGCGCAAAATGAACTAGAGCAATTGAATGCTGAGCCTTTGAAAGAGATAGTGGAAGCTACCATTGTTAGTGAATGTCATCCTCCTTCTCCACGAGACACAGACGACCAAGCAGATACACTCAATCAATTGAACGGCATTGAAGAAGCAGTTACCAAAGTCGCTTTGTCGGTCCCTCAAGATGAAAACGGAATTTTATTAGTCCCAACCTCCCTTCTTCCTCTTCCTCCTCCAACCACCATTCCTGATGCTGCTGCAGTTCCTCTTGCTGCGCCTTCAACTGCCATTCCTGAGGCATCGGCTAATATCCTCTCCTCTCTCGATTACTCTCCCCCATCATCACCTCACCTACTTGCTACCCCACCATCACAGCCTCTTCCTTCTCTTCCTCCAGCAGTAATGTTCACTGATTTGGCATCCATGGGCCAATTACTCATTCAATTCTCCCAGCACTTGCCTATGCAGATCAAGATGGCCCAAGAGTCACTTCGACAAGAACTACAGAGTAAAGTGGATCTCCTAGAAGCTGACATCGTGCCCCTCCAGGCAGAAATACTTGAGGCCAAAGCCGAGAATCATTCATTGCATACTCAAATACAACAACTGCAAGAATAGTTAACTGCAAAAGACAGTATCATTGCTCAACGGGACACCAAAATTATAGAATTGAAGCAAGAAGTTGCAGATCAGAAGGATGCTATGACAGAATTAGGCAATGAGCTCCATAGTACGAGGGATGCACTTAGCGTTTTAGAAGAGGCTTCGTAGTCGCTGGCGGCCAATGTACTTAAAGCTGAAGCTGAATTGCATAATGTCACTAAGCGGTTGTTCTAGAGAGATCAAGAGTTTACTGCTGAGATTTCCAAGACCCTCCAGTTGAAGAAGGAACTTGCAGGTGTGCAAAAGGAGAGAGAAGATTTCTACAAAACAATGCAGTTTCAAGCTTAGGAACTTGAGAAAAGAGAAAAGCAATTGGGAGTTCAAGTGGACAGGCTCTCTCGTATTGATGCAGATGTAGCTGACATAAAGCTACGTAGAGATGTTGCACTGGCCAATGAATTTTATTTATAGTAATCATTTTTGCAGATGTAGATAGAGTTACTAATAAGCCAGGCCATTGCTACCAGTTCCATTAGGGCTGACGCACAGCTGATAGAACCTACAATTTTGAAGGATATGTTAGATTCCCTAAAGCAAAAGATTACCCATACCTTCAAATTAGCTTGCACTATGTATATCCAGGGCATCATAGATGAACCTTGACTGTGTACTTACCAATTTTGGGTTCGAGTCCATAGTGCGTGCCAGTGTAAGCTGTCAGAAAGGAACTCCTAATTTTGCATCCTAAATTTTTGTAATATATATACCTTGAAAAGTTGCACGCATAAGGTGTAGCGCAATAGTTGTAACTCTTGACAAATTAATAAAAGAGTCGCATGAAGCAGAAGGAATTGTCGTTGCCGGACTGTTCGTCTAGGTGAGAGCCTATAGTGGAACGCTGTTTCCGAAATCCTGTGTAAATTTGAGTCTTCGTTAATTCTATTGATTAAGCTTAATAATTAAGTTAAGCATTAATGATTGACGGGTTAATGCGATAAGTGTAGAAGTTACACAATGAGTTTGCGATAGTATTAAAGTATTCAGTAAATATAGGAACAATTAATGTGTGCAAGTCTGTAAGTGGATACACGGAATCTGTAGATTTTGGAAAATACAAATAGGGCCTCTGTTTACAGACCCCTAACCATCCCAAGAACCGAGACTTGAATTAAACTTTAAAAAGATAATACTTAATCCTGTTTTAACACATCGACTGATGTAATTTTGCATTTCATGTCCTTCTAAAGTGGCTGATTGCACCTCAACAATAGTCAAAAGCCTACTCATAACCATAGGTCCATAACTATATTTTTCTAATCTACGAGCATGTTATTTCAAATTGTACACCAACACTAAATTGCCGAATATCAAGCCTTTTTGTTTCATCCGCACATCAAAATAAGACTTTTATTATTTCTTTGTTGAATATATTTGTTGATGCTCTCAATCGAGTCTCTTTTAGACATTATGAATCCATTGTCCTTGAATATAGCTCATGGCCCGTTGATTGATGCTCTTGTGCTACTCTCAATGTGGGTATCATAAAATATAATGGTGGCATGATGTTTTGGCCAAATACCATGCAAAAGGGAGTTGCATTGAGTATTGTTTTATAGGCCACTTGATATTCCTAGATAACATCATGAAGATGTTTATTCTAATTAGAGTGTTAAAATTTTGTTAGTACTTTCTGCTTCTTTGTTTTCTTGTGGTTGATATGGAACTAATTTCTTATGAATCACCATGAGATCTTAAAATAGACATTCAATTTACTTCATTCAAAAAATGGTTTCCTCTATCACTCGCCAACTCTATGGGAAGTCCATATCCCATGAATACATTTTCAAGAAAGAACTTCATCGGTGTATCCATTCGGTAAGAAAATATTGTTGTAGTATGCCCTTGGGAGCCAAGACCCACACCACCTTGCATGGAAGCAAGAAGGAAGGCTCAAGAAGGACTCTCCTTTCATCCACCCCATCCTCCATCATGTTCAAGCCATTGGCCATCAGCCCGCAACTATGCCACATGCTTGAAAATATGGAGCAATGGGAGTCAAGGATCCTATTCACATATGTAAAATACAAGATAATTGCAACACTCTACTTACACACATAAGAAATGCTAGCATGCACACACACCTCACTCTCACACACTCCAAGACTAAATACACATATGTACAAAGCCTTAAGAGAAAGGAGAGTTCTTCCATTGAAAGGATTTTACATGAGAGCACGACCAAAAGCTCCCCTTTACAAGAAATGAGCCTATATTTATAGGCTAAGCACATTCTCCCATGTGCTCTTTTTGACTAGTCGAAAAGGAGCACATGCTCATATCTCTCTAAATCTTGGAAAATATTCCCTAACAACCCACTCTCTTCAAGAGAGAAATATAGGTGTGGGAAAACTTCTACGTGGGTTTTATACATGTGTGTCAAAAAGATGCTTTATCTGAGAGGCATCAAAACCATAGTCTAAAGCAAATATTAAAAAAAAGGCTTAAGAGAGTGTTCATATGGACATCTCCTAGATACAAGAAAAAAGGTATTTTTATAAGGGCTAGAGGGTGCCATTGCATGAGGAAATGTGGGCAACCCAAATAACAACACCCTCCTCCTCCTAGACTTTGTCGTCCTTGACAAAGCTAAGAGAAGAGAAGCATACAGTGCTGAAATGGTCCAAGTTTGGAGTCAACTCTTCAAATATGCAACAGTTCCAGTCTGAATTTTGTAAGGTTGCAAATCATTTGAATCAGCAAACCGTCTGCCTTCAAAACTTCATTCTAGCAATGCTGAGTGACACAATCCCCTTGGGGGGTAGTCAACCCAACCTCCATCCAAATTTGTAAGTCTTCAAGTCTTTCAAGACTGTAATGTTGAACGACACAATCCCCTTGGGGGGAAGTCAGCCCAGCCTCCATCTAATGTGCCTTCTCTCAAAGCTCCAATACCTGAAATTTAAACATACACAACAAGTAGATTGAATTTGAAAAGCAGCCACAAAATGTAATTCCATGTTTAGTTTCCACTTCATAGAACAACTTTCACTTAGGACTTGCTCTTCTAATGGGAAGAGGTCCTGAAAATCTCATCTTTGTACTCCAAAAAATGATGCCATAATCTGTTATCTCCAAGTGAGTATGACATATAGTATGAGATGAATATGTAGTTGCAAGTTTATCTTATGTTCCTGTCCTCATTTATACTATGCTCCTAGTCAACAAGCTTGCAATTTAACATGAATGTTATGTGCTTCATAAAATGAATAGACAATAGTGCAACATTATGAGTCCTAACATTTTGCAAGAATTCATGATATTCAAACAACTTATCCAACACTATTCCTGCAAAGCATAGTATCAAATAATCCATAAGAGTTAAGAAGGATCAATGCTGAAGTTTTAAGTGTGTTGGTATGTAATGAATTTAAGCCTTAAATTAGGAATGTGGAACTAGAGAGTTACTTCCCTAGCAAAAAACAATCACTCATTTATGACTTCACACTTAATTTGGTTCAGGTCTAAGAATTTCAACTCCCTATGTGCATGTTCTCCTGCAAATATCCTTAAGAATGTACTCTCATTATGAAGAACATTTTGAAGTATAGGCAGTATGCACCCAACCTAGGAATTTTTTAAGAAACAATCACTGCTCTAATAAACAGTAGAATCAAGAGAGGCATTTGCATGACATGTGTATCACTCCTTGGTGGGACACCAAACCTGCAACTTCAAGAATTTAACAAAAATAATGTGTAACACTTGAAATCAAATAGCAAATAAAGCAGGAAGCACCCAAGTTTTGTCATTAATACATGCAACAGGTTTTCCTCTTTGCACAATACCAGAGTGAAGATCATACTTTGCTCATAGATGAAAGTCAAGAGTCCATGACCTGCAAAAGACGACAAATGCACCTCAAGGGGGAAGCTCCAATCTTGGTCATCCAGACCAACCAAAAATGCCTCTAGTCATAGTCATGAATACTTTCAATTGCAAAACCCAAAAGTGAGTAGTCATCTCAATCTAACTTGGAAGGTCATGAGAGAAGGCATTATTTTGTTCATGGAGAGTGACTATATTGGGGACTTGTATGTGACAAGTTGCAAGTGGCGGAGGACTCGCAATCAGGCCGTGGGCAGTCAAAAAGGAATGGATTCAATTCACCTTCAAGCAGACAGAGACCACAATGCAACTTTGCCAATTGCCAATACCTTTCTAAGTCAAGAGTGTATTGCAAACATAATACAAGGTGCTTGTGTGACCATTTGTAGTGAAGCACAGCAGATGCCGACTGCTCATACACATGCATCAAACATTCTTATCCATTTGGAGTGTTAAGAGTGCCTATGATCATACGGACAATGTGAGAAACCAACAGTGTGTAAGCATATCAAAATTAAATGTGCAATCCTTCCTCCAACTAATGCAATCACACAGTTCTTTTTAAAGTGCCCATTCAGCTAGATTCAGTCAACCAAAACCCGACCAATGATAAGCAACTCGTTATAATCCATGTCTTGCACACCTGCGGTGTACCTGAAAAGGTCATAAAATCTTGCAAGCATGTTCATGGCACCACTCATAGCCTGGACCCCCAACTGATGCTAGAGGTATGAACCCTCTCCCTATCCTAGGGCCGTCACATCCCACTTATCAATTGATACATTAAGTATAAAAAAAGATACTCGAGTGACTAACCATGCAAACGGGAAAAAAATTTATGCATCTGCTTTTTTCCATCAAAAAAGATAATACCAACTTGCCACACTTTTTCACGGGGTAAAGGCCTAAAGAAATGGGACCAATACCTTGAAGTACGCAACTCAATAGACATTTGGCAGTAAACCCAACAATAAGCACATGTATCAAATGAGATATGTTAGCTTTCATTTGAGTGTGATGAGTGGCCAGGGTTAGCATGATAACCTGCAGAGTAACACCTGCCAAAATTTATGAAAACTAAGACAACGCCCTTAACAAGCATAGGACATTAAAGGTCGTGTGAAAACGCCCCATAGATTTAGAGAGCCCTATCCATGTAGCTGTTTATGCCTAATTGCCAAATCATGCTGAAGAAAAAAAATCTTTATGAAGCCGCACAACAGAGAATAGCAAATGTAGAGGCTTAAGAATGCTATGGCAATCATGAGTTCATTGCAGATTTTTGACAACTTCCATTACAGCAGCACCACAGTCCGAAGATATTTGGTAAACGTGGATTCTTTGGATATGACAAAATGTACAAACTGGTAATCACCTTCAACACATGCGATGAATGCACCTTCTTAAATTTCTCAATAAGTTATCAAACGGTTCAACACATACATGCACCCAAATCATGTAAAAAAAACACCCTCTACGTCCATAGCATTACAAACGAAGAAAGAAAATCAGCACAACTTGCAACATGTGTAACTTACATAATCATGCGAATCAGTCTTACCTGCATGGGTAACATCATACATAACCAATAACCATGAAACAAGCAACAAGTGCCTCGGGTTTCCTGCTTACAAATTTTTTTTTAACCTTTGAGAGCAAAATACATACAGCCTATAGTTGCATAAACATTGGTTCTACACAAGAGTATAAAGCAGATATACACATGAGACAAAAAACACCATCCAATAGGCCTCACCAAGCTTTGGTATCATTCAGAAGTGAAGTTCCACGCATTCAAAACAGGCCCACAAGAACGAGATATCATGGAGGTGTACATGTATACATGTCCCTGTCTGATTTTCAAGCTACTCCAAACATGTACATCACATGCAATTGCTCCTGATAAGGTAATGGAACCTCAATACCGAGCACATGTAAATGGTCCTGGGTGGAAGATCTCTACAAATGATTGCAGAAGAGCAATGGAACAACGTCCGGGCACATCAACTACATACCGCTTTGTATTCTTAGAATATATAGCAAACATATGCCGCATTTTGGGATATAGTAGCACACAGGTAGTCTAGTCACCCCAACCGTTGATAAGATTAGGCAGGTCTCAAAGAGTACTAAGCAATGAGGGCATGTATGGTTATCATGCACCCACAAGCTCCTCCAAGCACCCGGAAAAAATAGAGGCAAACACAGTGATCGGATGTATGTGCAGCATAATGCAGGTGAACACAAGTATGCAAGGGGAGCCCGATGACTTCCAATTTGTCAAGAGATGGGCAAGTGATGATGCCCACCGAGACTGAAATCCTGCGGTACCAGCAAAAAAAGGGAGAAACAAGAGGATCTTGAACAAAAATGCATCTTCAAGATGCATTGAATCATCATACAGTTCCTTCAGCAGTGAGCGCCAATGCAAGGGGGAACCCAGGGACAAAGAAACCTTGTATTCAGCAGTCTGCCATGGGAAGGAGTAGCACATTTATGATAAAATGATATGAGCAGGGAGACACAAAACTCCAATAGTAATAGGCATAACCCGAGCTGCAAATCAATGGGGAGATAAGCATGATTCTAACAGTAAATGGAGATGGGGAGCTCCATGGAGCTCAACCCACGAGATAGAGGGGGAAATGTGGGAAGCACAGTGTAAGTGCCGCCACACACAACGATTTAGAGTTGGAACATTAAAGAAATGCTAAGGAGAGCCTGATGGGGTTGTCGAGAGGAGCGAAAATGATTCGGGCAGCAACCAAAGAGTCGAGCGTAGTACCACCAGGGCGAGTGCAACAGAGGAACTTAACTCGAGAGGGGAAAAGAGGAAGGAGGAACCATCCCTCTCCCCTTCCCGCCAAGGGAGCACAATGACTCCAAAGCCCAGGACAAGGTGGAAACAGGGAGTCGATCTTACACGACCCTCAATAGCATGCGAGGTGCACTGCAAGCAAACCCTTCAAGAAGGAGAAGCATCAAGCATCCCGACCCAGATAAGAATAGGGAGTCCAATAGCAATATGTGTGAAGAGGCGCCATGGCTTATCCTTCTCGAGCGCCCGATGCATAGGGGGAGACCAGATGCCTCAACCCCGCCATGGATGCACAGCAGACATGAGAGAGCACTCACGGATCCATACAAAAAGCGAACGACGCGGATATGAGATATGATGAGGGAGAGAGAGGATGAGCCTCCTCCCAACTATCCCTCGTGCGATAAGGAGAGGGAAGATGAAGTAACTCCCCTTCCACGTCAAGTTCTGACAAGACAGAATGCCACTCCTAGCAATAAATGATCAGAGAGAAGGACAAGCTCAACTTCACCCAACTTTGAAATACACAAAACTGAAGTAAAACATATTTTACGTTCTTTTATGTGGAGTGAAGAGCGTTGGATGAGAATACATTTCATGGTAATATATTCGAAATAGCAACTAAGATTTTAACGCATTTCAACTTCTTTTTTCGATTTTTTCTTGAAACGAGGGAGGGCTCAAATAAGACAACTACCCTTCCTTCAAATCCAAGCTAGATGCCCTCATTAAGAGATGACACGGATGGGAAGGTGCCACAATGAGTGTGTGGGAGTGTGTATGTGTGAAAGAGAGGATGAGAGGAGGGGGGTAAGGGGGTGTTTTTGTGCATCAACCAAACATGAACTAAAACTACACTACTAAAAACAAGAAATGTGGAGCTAATGGCCCAATGGAAGGGTGAAAGTACCATGCCAACACACATATCCTAAGTGAATAAGCAGAAAAATTGTGAATCAATATCTTACCACATGCTCTTGAGCTCTCCAAGTGATGAAAGGCCATTCTCCCCGACAACGGTGTCGGAAGGATTTCCTTACCTGGTTTTATATTTAGAAAAATAAAAATATTTTGACTTAAAGTCAATTAGTTGATATCTCTCTCAAATATTTTTGTTACATTTGATTAATCTTTCTCTTGCAGATTGAAGAAGATTGAGCATATATTTAGAGCAGGGGAAGAGATATTTGAGTTCTCTTTTAAACCATATGTATATGTATAACCACTTATTAGAAATATTTCTTATCCTTAAAAGCTCTATATGTGATACCCTTACATTTACTTTATGTTATTAAATGCTTGTGTGTAAGGGATCTGATGATATTGCAAGAATAAGAGTAATCAACAATGTTGTAAATATACTTGTGAATGTATGTACATAGGCACGATTAGATTTATATTCCTAAGTAAACATGTGAGTTGATGTAGATATAATTGACAAAACTCATTTGTGCTTTAAAAAATGTGTAATTATGCATGTGAGTGTAAGAGATATGTTTCCTATGAGAAGTATTAAATGAATATGGATTGAGTTATAATAAATATGTATTATATTAATATATGTTAATAAATGTTCATGGGTACATTTAGCTTAGTATATGTGATTAACTAGTATTTAATAAAGAATGTAATTGAATTAATATAAGTAAAATTAAAAATCGTATATAAAAATTATAATCAATATAGTATTTTATATACGTATAGTAAATCATGTGTAAATTTATAGTTAATTTGTATATTCTAAAAATAGCCATTTAGAATGCGTGAACGCGTGTATATTGTATATAGTTTCTAAATGCGTGTGACTTCTTTTCCTCTACTGTTCTTCTGCAGGTATGCATCCGCGAGAGAGAGAGAGAGAGTACTTTCTATGCTTGTTTTTGTTGTTCTCTCGACTGTAGCTAACTATGAGTTCAAGACAAAGATGCAGGACTGAAGAGACAAAAAGAGAAGAGAGGTAGGGAACGTGTGAGGAGGCAATAGTGCCATATTGTCTCCCTCTGTTCCCTCTCTCTTTGACAACCTTTGACAGAGCTTCTGTTAACGATGTTCTGTATATGTGTGTGATTCAAAGAGAGAGCAACATCATTTTCTTTCTCCCCCCCTTGCCCCTTCTGCATTCTCATGATGTTCAGAATACGCTCTTCGTTGGAACTTTAGCATCAGCAATTTTCGGATGTCATTCTACTTTTGCTGCAAACTAGAACAACTTACACGGAAAAGTAAAGAGTAGGGGATGATGATGCTTTTCACAGCAACATTTTTCGTAAACGTATTCTGTATAGAAAAGAAACTGATGTGTGTGTGCTATTGTTGGTTCATCGTAGGAGAATAGGTTTTGCGTGACCTCAAGCACAAAGATTCGAATATTTTGTCATAGAAATCAGCACAGAGAATTTTCGAGTACCACTTTTACTGGCTTCTTTTTTTTTCAGCCCTTGCTCCATAGCTAAACAGATAGAAATCAGCACAAAAATGGAAAGAGAGTGCAAATTGTTAAGCTATGTTTCTCTCTCGCATCCACCGTTTTTATCTTCAAGCTGATAGTTTGCTTCCTCACACATGTGCGAGAGCATGTTTTCTCCTTCTTTCTAAACTCCAGCGACATAGGGTTGAAGCTTCTGCATGTGTGCACAGTGGTTTCAGAGAGAGAAAGAGCTGATATACATTTTTTTGCATTTTTGTGTCATTGCTAGCTGCATGTCATATTATTCCACTCTACATATTTTGTCATTAAGACGCTGTCATCTAGCGCATGCATACTATGTAATTAATATCATGCCATATTATTCCGCTGTGCATCTTGTCTTACACATTGTGAAGAGTGAACAAAGCCAGTGTCTTCTCCCTTCTTCCACTATCAACATCTGCGGGTATTCACGCAGGTACGTCGACAACAAATACGGTAAGGAGAAAGATGGGTAAGTGTGGCAGGAGATCCAAGTGGCGATTACTTACAACAGAGACGTATATGGGAAGAATCGAGGACATGGAAATGCTTATGTAGGTATATGTATTGTGTGCGTGTTTGTTAATGAAAGTGATTAGAACCTGTAATGATGCTGTAAGAGAGAAAAACTAAGAGGGCGAGTGCAGAATTAGTGAATTTGAAAGATTATTGTTTGCGCAGAGAGTCATCCGAAGAAATTTAAAAAGAGAGAGAGATTACATGGGTTGCATTACAAGAAACAGATGCCAGGTACTGTTTGCGAAGGTACAGGCCTGGGCTGGGGCCATAAGCACGGTGCTATCGGCTATGTTT